>CAKOGZ010000136.1:0-26386 GCA_934045905.1 Leuctra nigra | reverse complement strand
GTACACAAAATGGCGACTACTAATATCTAGCCCCATCACTCTCCTCAAAATTGTCTGGCAGCAAGCTGCATATTTAATAATTAAATTTATGGAAACTTCCTCTTACCTTATTCAAATTTTCAGGTTTAACAATTCGAAACACATGAAATTTAGATAGGTTTATGGTCTAAACAAATGCTACTTGCTGCGATGTCTTAACCCTGTGAAACAGCTTCCCCGTGCATTCAAACCTGGCCAAGCTCGAATGCAATGCAACGAAAAACGTGGTTGCTAAAAGTCGAGTTTCTACGCCTATTTTACTTTAAATTCCACACTACGTAATGCAACAACTAGTTACATTCAACGCGTCCCAAACAGGGTTAAGGCATAAGCACAAAGAGATTGATCCTAATCGAAATAAATATCACAAATACAATTCGCGATATCACAAAATCCAATACCAATGCAAGATTCGGATCCAAGAAACACGAGAGCTAAAAGCGACTTCACAGTTCAAGAACACCGCAGCAAGAGAACGAATCCTCTGCGGAAACGCTCTCACTGCTCCTTGATTGCACATGCGCAAATCAAACAGTACATTACGTCATTAACTATTAATAAATACCCGTTTCTGATCAAAACTTGTCATAAATACATCGTGCAGTTATTGACAGTCTCGCCCACTTTCATCTGACATAAGTACCTAGTACCCAACGATCTCGCTAGGCGGCAGCACTAGATAGGCTAGGTGCTCAAGCAAAGCGCGGTAAAATGTGACGTTCAAAATAAACGTCACAATTCACCGGAACCTCGTAAAAAAAAATTGAAAACACAATTTTTTTTCTAAACTACCGGTTTTAGATCTTTTACATGCCAAGTGCCAATATCCCTATGGTCAGAATCTTCGAGGCGGTAGATGAGGGGTGAAGTCTTCTTCGTAATGAGGAACGGCCCATGGTAGCGGGGTGACAGCTTTGATGCGAAATCTTTAGTGGCATCCGACTGCTCGAAGTTCCGCTTCCAGACGTGTTCACCAATGTGAAATTGTCTCGGTCGCTTCCTCAGGTTGTAACGGTGGGCAGTCTGTTGATGAGCAAGGTCGAGTCTTTTGCGAATATCTGAATAAATAGTGATTAGGCCCTTCAACTTGTCAACATGCTCTCCTACATCAGCAGGTTGATGTACACGATCATGATCTTTTCCCCACAAAATCAATTCACGTCCAAAGTTTAAATACACGGGTGAAAATCCTGTCACTTCACTTGTAGCGGTCCTCAATGCACACCCTACTTCCGCTAAATGCCTGCCCCAGTGCTTATGGTTATTCTGAACGTAGCCTTTCAATATTGTCAATAAAGTTCTGTTCGCTCGTTCCGTGGGATTTGCTTGAGGATGGCGTCGGGCATTGTAGTGAATGCTGCATCCGTATTTCCCTGCAAGATCTTTGAATTGACGCGAAATGTATTCTGGTCCATTATCGCAGACTATACTCTCAGGAGCTCCATAAACTAAAATAACTTCCTCTTCAATCTTCTTGCATATAAGATTGGACGTAGCAGAGCGAAGTGGGAACAACAGGTTATATTTAGTGAAGGTATCGGACACAACTAGTAGATATTTATGGCCATTAGTCGATCGAGGGAAAGGTCCCATCAAATCTGTTGAGATGCGCCTCCATGGACTGTCAACATTCCGGTTCTCCCCCATCAATCCAGTAGGACGATGCTGTTCCACCTTTATCTGTTGACACAATCGACATTTCCGTACATAGGCACTGATATCTTGGTGCATCTTCGGCCAATAGTAGCGTTCCATCACTCGACGGCAAGTCTTGTAGATCCCGAAATGGCCTGCAATAGGAGAATCGTGGCATTCATGGTAAACTTCACTCCTACATTCCCTTGGAACGACCATTTTCCAACAATCTTCAGGATCTAACAGCTTTCTCTTGTCGTGAATGAACTTGTAGAGGACCTCTTCTTCTATCTTCCAAGCGGGATATAAATCCGGTCTGTCCCGAACTAGGCATATCATCTTCACATACCATCGGTCTGTTACTGGAGTAGGGATGGTGATTGCTGTTATCTGCTCTATCGGTGCTCTGGATAGATAATCGGCGACAACATTCTCCTTTCCCTTCCTATGTACCATGGTGAAGTCATACTGTTGGAGGCGCAAAGCCCACCTGGCCAAGCGTCCCTGGGGATCTTTCAGGTTATGTAACCACAACAGACTGGCATGATCGGTATGAACAGTAAAAGAATATCCCTCCAGATATGGTCTCCACTTCTCTATCGTCCAGATCACTGCAAGACACTCACGTTCGGTCGCGGAAAACTTCCGTTCATTCTTGGAGAGAGCGCGACTGGCGTAGGCGATGACTTGTTCTCCCTCGGCAGTTTCTTGGTACAAGACGGCACCAATTCCCACCCCTGAAGCATCAGTCTGTACATGAAATGGTAACGAAATGTTCGGACATGATAATATTGGCGCTTCGACAAGACGTCCCTTGATGTCTTCAAAAGCTTCTGCTGCAGCCTCCGTCCATTCAAACTTCTGGTTCTTCCGTTGCATTGAGGTTAGAGGTTCCATCCGGGACGCAAAGTCAGGGATAAACCGTCTATACCAAGATGCTACACCAACAAACTGTCGTACTTGCTTCACATAAGTCGGGACTGGAACATTTAAAATGGCGGAAACTTTCTCCGGATTCACGTGAAGTCCACTAGAATCGACGACATAGCCTAGGTATTTCAGCGAAGGACGACAAAACAGACATTTAGACTTGTTCACTGTTAGTCCAGCTTCCTTCAATCTCTTAAATACCCTCTCCAGGACGTTCAAGTGTTGATCAAATGTAGGTGTAACTATTACAATGTCATCAAGATACACAAAGAGAAACGGCTCCAAATCAGGTCGCAACACATCGTCAATCAGTCGTTGCCACGTTGCAGCCGCGTTGTGAAGCCCCTGGGGCATTCTCTTGAATTGGAATAACCCCCTTCCTGGAACAGTAAAAGCGGTCTTGTCTCTGCTTCCTTCCTCCAGAGGTACTTGCCAGTACGCATTCTTGATGTCGAGAGAAGACATGTAGTGGGCATCTCGAAGACGATCTAGAATGTGTGACACATACGGGAGTGGATACGCGTCCTTTCTACACAGGGCGTTGACCTGACGAAAATTAACAACCCCTCGGTTCGTGCCATTAGGCTTCTTAACCAGCATCAGAGGAGAAGACCAAGAACTCGAAGATGGTTCCACAACGTCGTTCTCCAACATCTCATCAAGTTCCTTATTGATAACCTCTTGCACTTTTGGTGACACTGGATAATACCGTTGTTTTACCGGGCTTGCCTGACCTGTATCGATGACGTGTTGTACTCGTTGAGTAACTCCTAACTTCGTTCCCATTCCCTCGAAGTACTTGGTCACGAGTTTCTGCAGACGGTCTCGTTGCTCGTTGGTCAGGTTGTCCCGTGACTGAAGAAACATCTCGGTGTTCAAGGCAGAACAAGTAGCCATATCCTGACCGAAGCTCCATGTTCCAGCTGCAAGGTTCGGCACAAGACACATCTTCTTCCAAAAGTCGGTGCCCAACACTAAAAGAGTAGTTACATTAGGTACAACCAGAACAGGTATCACCTTAATACAACCGTTAAGTTCCACTGGAGTTTCAATAACACCTTCCACAACACAATTCCTACCGTCGGCCACAACAACACAAGGTAGCCTATCAATAGTTAAACGTAGGCCTAACTTCAACAGTTTATCTCTTCCTTCCCGTCCAACTATTGTTCTACTTGATCCAGAATCCAGTAAACCAGAAATAGTCTCTCCCAAAACACAAACAGATAAATATGGACGAGCGTCGTTACTCGGCTCAAACAACATTCCATCAAGTCGAATAGTTTTCGGTGAAGACCCACTCGCAGTAGTAAACTCGGCCGCAGTGCTCGTAGAGGTAGATCGCAGCCTTCCTATCTGCCTCCTTGACCGTTTCCCTGGCGGTAACTTGGACAAGTTGGACACTTTGGTCGGGTTATCCCCGTCTTTCCACATCCAAAGCAAAAGATGGTCGCTGGTTTTGGACAGGAGCGATGCTTGTGACCCTTCTCACGGCAATTAAAACAGACGGACTCGAAGCGTCGACCAGTTGACCCAACTGCTGGTTCGCTTACTGCGGACACTGTCGTCTTCCGTTTCGAAACATAACCTAAATCAGGCTCCATCAAATTCTTCATCGCTGGAGGTGGTCGGAATTTCTCAGCATCAGTTCGGCCTTCTTCTATCTGCTTACAGGTGGTCCGTAATTCAGCTAAAGAACGAGGGTTAGAGAGACTCAACCTATCTAGATAATAAGGTTGCAAATTTTTGCGGATGATGCGCAACCGCTCCTCTTCACTCTCTAAAGTCGACATTCGTTGAAATAGATTATCCATTACAGCAAAATAGTAGCCAATGGATTCACCTTCACCTTGGGACCGTTCACGGATCTCGTCGAATAATCTCCGATTATAATCTGTAGGTTGAAATTCAGTTCTCAAAGCCTCTACCAACTGTTCCCAATTAGTAAGTTGTCGGCGCACCGAACGAAACCACATGAGTGCGGCGCCATCAAAGAAATCGATGGCCTCGCCCCACAGGTCCTTCTTCGTAGCATTGCGAGCTGTGCTCAAGTTATCCACCTTCTCCAAAAAGGCAGCTAGGCTCGAGTCACCTGAAAATTTCACACCCCATTTGGCAATGGGTAATGGCTTCCGTACACGGGTTGCGGTTGTAGTGTTCGTTCTCTCCGCATCCGGCTCAGAATCCGATTCAATCTCAGCTATTGCATCTATAAGAATTGTAAAACGATTTTGGATTACCGCTAATCTACGTGTCGTCTCCGTCTTGGCTAAAACCACAGCGGCATCATCACATGTAACCAGTGAAAGGCGTCTGGTAATACTCAATTACTTGAATTCAATAGTCTTCTTAACCTTACGTTGACCTTCAAAATCATTCAACGTGTCCGTCAAAGTAGCTATAGCGTCTTTCAGATGCTCCAGCTCGGCATTCGACTCCTCCACATTCATTGTATAACCAACAAATAGAAAACGCTATGAATTAGAGAACGATACTGCTCACCGATGAATTGTCCGGAGGTTCTTCGGTCAAATCGTAGCGAAGGTCGAAGTTCGTAGTTCCCTGCGACGTCAAAATTCCACGTTGATGCTCCAAGTCGCGATGCGATGATCGTCAAAGCCCCACGTTGGGCGCCATTGTTACGGGTTCAACCTCCCGCAATCCTTTACTTCTCCCGGCCTGGCTAGCTGGCAGTGAAGAATGTCGCAGACGTTCGTACTCGGAGCGAAGAAATAGAAAAATACATATGTAGGGAAACCAGGAACTAAACCAGTGGCATTGTGGAATGCAAAATACAAGAATACTCTCTATTACAAAGTGAACAAAAGTTATTTATTGAACCAAGGTCAAGGTCATTAAATACCTATTCATGAAACAAAAGTCCAGATAATGGATGGAATGAAATTACAACTGTGATATCTGAGGCAATGTAGGCTCACAATTATAAACTGATTACCTTCAACTCATAAAACATTCCAGAGAAATAGCAAGAATAAGAACTAACTTCGTTCTTAGCAAAAATGTTACAATTACAAATACCTAGTACACAAAATGGCGACTACTAATATCTAGCCCCATCACTCTCCTCAAAATTGTCTGGCAGCAAGCTGCATATTTAATAATTAAATTTATGGAAACTTCCTCTTACCTTATTCAAATTTTCAGGTTTAACAATTCGAAACACATGAAATTTAGATAGGTTTATGGTCTAAACAAATGCTACTTGCTGCGATGTCTTAAGCCTGTGAAACAGCTTCCCCGTGCATTCAAACCTGGCCAAGCTCGAATGCAATGCAACGAAAAACGTGGTTGCTAAAAGTCGAGTTTCTACGCCTATTTTACTTTAAATTCCACACTACGTAATGCAACAACTAGTTACATTCAACGCGTCCCAAACAGGGTTAAGGCATAAGCACAAAGAGATTGATCCTAATCGAAATAAATATCACAAATACAATTCGCGATATCACAAAATCCAATACCAATGCAAGATTCGGATCCAAGAAACACGAGAGCTAAAAGCGACTTCACAGTTCAAGAACACCGCAGCAAGAGAACGAATCCTCTGCGGAAACGCTCTCACTGCTCCTTGATTGCACATGCGCAAATCAAACAGTACATTACGTCATTAACTATTAATAAATACCCGTTTCTGATCAAAACTTGTCATAAATACATCGTGCAGTTATTGACAGTCTCGCCCACTTTCATCTGACATAAGTACCTAGTACCCAACGATCTCGCTAGGCGGCAGCACTAGATAGGCTAGGTGCTCAAGCAAAGCGCGGTAAAATGTGACGTTCAAAATAAACGTCACAAACTACCCTCCAATTATGGCCCCGTAGGGCGTTGTTTTTAGAATTTTAGCACATTATAAGCGATCCGTCCTATACGTGCCTGGTTTATTCTGTTCATTCGTGTCTTCTGTTTATTATGAATCGAATCGAACAATATTTCACACGCCAAACCAGACATTTTTTACAATTTTCGGAATTGGTAAATGGATTCATTTTCGTTGCAACAAGTATGAAGTTTCATTCGTCGTATTTTCAGCCTGATTGCGTGGATCCTAACATGACAACTCTCAAAGTATGTCTCAAATTAAATTAAATTTTTTTAATATTATTTTCTTAGTGGACACATTTTGTGAATATATGTATTTGAATCATCAACTGGGGGCCATAAAAACTAGTCCCGCGGGCCGCAGGTTGAGTACCACTGGCGTAGACTGTGGTGTTACTCCTCAACGTGAACACTGGTAAGGAATACACGTACAACAATATACTTTTATAGCGTGTTTATTATGACGGTAAATACATAGTAACGAGGCTGGTCGCCATCTTGATGATAGAACTCCAGCGCCTTCTAAAGACCTAGCGCAGGCGCGCCAACACTACATCCCCTTTTTCCGGGTAGAGACCATTCCTTATGATATTACATAGCATTTGTTTGATACACTTGATAAGAACATTAATGGAATTAATCAGAACATGTTTCTTGAACATAACTAGTATTGATATATGAATGTCATGATAACTGCAAAAAACATGCTATGTATGCTGAAAATAAAACTACAAAGTATTACACTACATTACTCCAAATATCTCTTGGGCTTGCAAATGTTCCTACCGCTCCTTGTAAACAGAGTTGACGTAGTCTTCTCGGGTGAGTTGGGAACGGGGCTGTTCACGATATGATCTTCAGGCATCGGTTCATTCGCTTCTTGCTCAACGTTTGGATTGGCTAGAAGATGCATACGGTTTCGTCTGACCATACCTTGCGGAGTGGAAATGCAATACGATCTAGGCGAATCTTCTATTTTTACCACCTGTCCATTCTTCTTCTGATCTGTTATAAAAACAGAGTCACCTACTTCTAGTGGTGGAAGATCAGTTGAACGGTGACGACGGTCGTAGTTGACTTTTTGCTTTCGCTTAAGGTTGCACTCAATCTGCCTCCACTTCTCCTCTTCCTTGGTTGGTGAATGAAGTCGCTCCGGCGTTGACGGTAAAGTTGTACGCAACTCGTGTCCCATCAAAAGCTTAGCTGGACTGCGGCCTGAAGCTAGTGGTGTCGTACGATAGGCAAGAATACCAAGGTACGGATCTCCTGCTTTCTGAAGTATGGACTTGATGGTTTTCACCATTCTCTCCGACATACCATTCGATTGGGGAAATTTCGGGCTGCTTGTGACATGACGGAAACCCCATGACTGTGCAAACTCCCGAAAAAGTTCTGAACTGAATTGAGGACCGTTATCCGACATGACGACCTCAGGAATACCAAATCTTGCGAATACAGACTTGATTCGCTGAATTACGAAACTACTGGTTGTCTGGTTTAACAACAGAACTTCTGGAAACCTTGAGTAGTAGTCAACAATCAACAGATAGTGAACTCCACTTATCTCAAAAAGATCCATACCGACCTTCTGCCACTGTCGATCCGGCAGAGGTGTTGACATCAACGGTTCGGCATGATTCTCTTGGAACTGCATACAGCTCTGGCAATTGGAAACCAGATCTTGAATATGTTGTCCAATCTGCGGCCACCAGACAGACTCTCTGGCGCGCTCCCTGCATTTGTTTATGCCGAGGTGTCCCTCGTGGATCTTCTGCAAAATAGACCTTCGCAGAGAAACAGGTATTACTAATCTTTTACCTCTCATGAGAAGTCCATGCTGAACAGTCATGTCCCCTCGTTCTTGGTAGAAAGGCATGCACGCTGGTACTAGATCGTTCTTGTTTGGCCAACCATTCTTGACATATTGAATCACCTGAACACAGGTGTGATCGGCTTGTTGTTCACACTGAATCTCCTTTAAACGCTCGTCCGACGCTGGAAGCTCGCTGATGACTTGATTCACACACTCCTCAATCTCTTCCTGGAGCGCAACACACTCAACGGAAGCCATGCCGACTGGCTCTCTAGACAAAGTATCGGCTGTGAACAAAAACTTGCCTGGAACGTGTGCGATGGTGAATGAAAACTTCATTAGCCTAAGCCGCATACGAAGCAGTCTAGGTGACAAGTCACTCAGCGGTTTCTGCTGGAAAATCGGTACAAGTGGTAAGTGATCGGTTTGGACATGGAACTCTTTACCCAACAGAAAGTTCTGAAACTTCTCACAAGACCAGACGATCCCCAGAGCTTCTTTCTCAATCTGTGCGTATCTAGTTTCAGTTGTAGTAAGTGCTCGTGATGCGTATGCAACCGGATGCCACTCACCTTCTTGATCAGTTTGCTCCATCACTGCACCTAGCCCAAACGACGAGGCGTCGCTAGTGATTCGAACAGGTTGATTTACATCATAAAACATCAATGTAGGAGCTGTGGACAAACTTTCCTTAATCTTCTTGAAGGCTGCGTCTTGCTGGGCTCCCCACTGGAACTCATTGGATTTATTCAGCAGTTCGCGAATTGGCTTCGTGATTTCTGCCAGGTTTGGCACAAACTTGAGTAACTGATTTGCCATCCCCAACAACCTTCTTACACCAGAAACATCATGCGGATTTTTCATTTCTTCAATCGCGGATGTCTTCTTTGGATCCACTTTTACTCCTGACTCGCTGATAATGTATCCTAGGAATTTTACTGAATTTACCCCGAAAGTACATTTCGATTCATTCAAAGTGATTCCTGCTTCACTGATTTTCTTCAGGACTGACGCAAGACGTACGTCATGTTCACTTTTGTTCTTGCCGAAAATGAGTACATCATCCATCTGGCAGATAACTCCTGGTAATCCTGCGAGTAACTCGGACATCTTCTTTTGATAGACTTCCGGTGCAGACGTGATACCAAACGGAAGACGGTTGAAACAATACCTCCCATCTGGTGTGATGAACGTAGTAAGCTTACGCGACTCTTCTGCAAGTTTTATTTGCCAGAAACCACTGTTGGCATCTAGTTTACTAAACACTTTTGCACCTCCCAAGTGTCCGAGAGTCTCGTCTATTGCAGGCATTATGTGCTGTTCTCGCTTGACACTTCGGTTCAGCTGAGTAAGGTCAACGCAAATCCTTACATTGCCACTCTTCTTGAGCACTACAACCATACCTGCACACCATTCAGTAGGCTCCTCAACTTTCGAGATGACCCCTGAATTCTCCATCTTCTGCAGCTCTTCACGAACTTTCGGCAGTAGAGGAATTGCTACACGACGAGGCGTTGCTATAGCAAACGGCTCCGCACCTGGACGTAAACTTATCTTGTATTCACCTTGCATTTCCCCCAACCCTTGAAAAAGTGAAGGAAATGTCTTCTTGACATTTTGTGTACTTGCTGTCCCGGTCAGCTGCACAGCTGCGACCTTGCTGACGAGATTAAGACTGCAAATTGCCGGTCTACCCAGCAAAGCGTCATCCATCTTGCTTACGACGAAAACATCCTGGACCGACGTCTTCTCTCTGAATTTCATCGATGCTCGGAACTGACCTTTGACCTGCAACTCAGCTCGACCTGGTCCTATTAATCGCTTCGTGGCAGGAAACAGCTTCTGCGAAGAGAATTTAGCATTGTATTCTCTTTCTGAAATTACGGTGACGTCCGCACCTGTGTCAATTTTAAACTTTACAGGCTTGTGGTTAACAGCCACTGTGACGTGCCATGCTTCATTGTATTCTGAAGTATCAACTACCCCTAGAAAGACTTCATCTGGGTTTGCATTGACTTGAACTTCTCGAAGATTTGACTGACCTGACTTCCTGCTTCGACAATGCTGTTGGAAGTGTCCTTGAATGTTGCACGATCGGCATTTTACATTCCTGGCCGGACAATCCTTGAGTGGATGTCTCGCGCGACCGCATCGACCACATTTCTCTTGACTTGCATGCTTTGAATAATTAAACTTCTGACCTTGATCATTCTTAGCAGCTGATGACTCTTTCTTCTTCACTGCACCCTTGAATGCATCGACATTAGCTTGACCGTCTGACTGGAAGCCTCGGAGAACCTTCTGCTGCCCCTTGATGTCTTCGTTGACACGAATTCGGTCAATAGCTTTTTGTAAAGTCAGCTCTGAATCCATTTGTAATGATTCTGACAGCTTGACGTCTCTTAATCCGACCACTAACCTGTCACGGATCATCTCTTCTTGTAGCTCACCATATCCACAGTGTTTCACTAGTGAATATAACGCAGTAATAAACATTACAGCTGATTCTTCAGGCTCTTGCACACGTTGGTGAAATTTGGCCCTTTCAAAAATCACGTTGCGTCTCTTGATGAAGTGTGACTGCAATCTGTCTACAACAGTTGCATAACAATTTCCCTCATCTGTTGATAATTGCAGTGATGCTAGAATGTCTTCTGCATCATCACCCATGCAATAAATTAAACTGTGAACTTGCTTTACTTGTGGTTCTGTATCCAATCCTGTCGAAATTCGAAACCTGTCGTAACGACGAATCCATTTTGGCCATGACATTGGTTCCGAGAAATCGAAATGTGACGGAGGTTGAAGTTGGTAAGAACCATAGTGACTTTCACGCGCGGTCATATCTGAGTTGGTACCACTGCTGCTTTGCGATCCCGCTGAACTCTGGTGCGTAGATGCTTGTTGCTCCCTTCCGTCTTTTCCGCCAGCCATCGTCACTTATTTTAGACAAAATATACGTGAACCGATTGAAATCTTGACGCGAGTTTTATCCCACCGCTTGCTACCATGTGGCGTTACTCCTCAACGTGAACACTGGTAAGGAATACACGTACAACAATATACTTTTATAGCGTGTTTATTATGACGGTAAATACATAGTAACGAGGCTGGTCGCCATCTTGATGATAGAACTCCAGCGCCTTCTAAAGACCTAGCGCAGGCGCGCCAACACTACAGACCATCGGCTGCTAATCACAAGATTGGAGGTTAAGGGGACAATTCACTGAAAATCCTATCTCGGTACCTGTTGCAGCAATCGATGTAAATTTTTTAGACTAGGAAAGCGCTCAGTGTAACTCGTTGATGAGCGAGCACAAAACATACGACATCCCCAGTCACGATAAACGACACGGCACCAGACGATTTTCTCTTCAACTTTCCAATCTCCATATAAATAATCTGGATGAAAATCAGATCCATTGTGTCGTGACTTTCCTATATACTTTTTCCAGCTTTTGGCAACCCATACTAAACTCGTAAAATGACAATCAATACTTGACTGATTGGGCTAAACATGTGTGAAATGTTAGATTATGTTGGTCTTGATCACCATGCAAGAATTGAACTTAATAGGAACATTTTGATTGTCGACCAATCAGAAGATATTATTTATACTTAAACCAATTGGAGGATTCGGCCTTCGTACTGCATCCAATTTGATATGCGCTAGTTTTACTGTAAATTGTGGACCGCTTGGCTGCTCTACTGGCCTTGGAGCAGAAGCTTAAAGAAGGCAGGGATGAAAATGTAGTAAATATTTCAAGATTATGGAATAAAATGTCCCTAAAATTACCAAAACTTTTGAAAATAACTAGGGGTGTGCGAATAGTGATTTTTAACTTCGAATACGAATATCGAATAATTGACAAAAATATTTCGAATATCGAATCGAATATCGAATAGTTGGAACCTACATTAAAATACATAATATCAATAAAAATATAAAAAAATGGACACCAAACTTTTTTCATATGACCAGAATGAAAGATGGCCATATAAATGAATGTGCTGATTATGATGTAATATGCCAGGATTATATTGTTGTCATTAATCATCACAAAAAATGAAATTAACAGGAACAAATGGAGTATGAGGAAGGTCTACCTGGAGGAACAATAACCTACAAATAATATCCCTCGAAATCAAAATGGCGGCCATGACAATTTTCGGTTGAAGTTTTAGACTTTGCAGCAGTTGGCAGCATTGAAAAACACTCCCATATGAGAAATGGCGGGATTATTTTGAATTAAAAGACATGAACTATTCGAAAATTCGAATTTTCGAAGTATTCGACATTTCGAATATTTTTTTTTCGAATACCAAATCGAATATTCGAACCAAATATTTTCGAAGTATTCGGAATTAGCAAATATTCGCACACCCCTAAAAATAACTACAGAATAGACTGAAAATTAGCAAAAATACCTTAAATGTTGGCACCAATTTACATGCGAAATTTTAAGTTGGTCAGTCAATCGGTTCTAGTTTAAATTACAAAAATCACCGGAAAAATGGTTTCAAATTTGAACCAATAGGAGAATTTGGCTGAAATTTATTATGATTGGGTACAATGTTGGTTGCAATGACTTTGCTAAATTTAAAAATGATTGGATCAACCAATCGAAAGATACATTTTTTTAAATTTGAACCAATCAGGGGATTTCAAAAAAATTAGGGTCTGCAAATCTCATATTTAGTCCGTAAATGTGTGCAAAATTTCAGCTCGATCGAATAAACGGTAACCTGTATACGAGCAGACGACAGACAAAAAAAAAAAAAAAAACAGAGGTCCGTGCCAAAAGAGCCAAAAGAAGACGCTCGCTTCGCTCGCTCAATAATATGTATTGTTACCTTAAAACATTTTTAAGAAGTAAAAAAAAAAATGGCGGCGATAATTTATTTTTACTAGATTTTTTTGCCCCATTTAAAAAAGGTTACTCCTTCTTCAAATTTTATTTTTTCAAAATTTTAATATTGTTTATTTTTATTTGTGAGTTAATAAACAAAACTTCTTTTTGGAATTTTGATTTTTTTTTTAAATTTATGAGTAATATCCATTTTTGAAAATTAATATTAATAATTTTATAAATAAAAAGTAGAAACTGTTTTGTTTATCAGGCTGATTAGTGAATGGTATAAATTTAATTTGTTCTTTTGAATCCAAAGATAATTTATTTACTAATAGCGAACGATAAGAATGATTAAGAAACAGTCAATAGCAAAGTTGTTTAGAATTAAATTTGGATGCGAGTAACAATGCTGAAATTTGGTTCAGGGGACACTAAGTTATTGAAGTTAAAATTGTATGCCCTATTTGAATGCGCAGACAAATCGTGCAAATTAATCAAAATATATGATTATTGACGTGGATTTTTTTTATGTAAAAAACATGTTATTGAGCATTCAATTTGGAATAGAATGAGATCAACAAGGCTAGCATTTGCATGATGGGTGACTAAGTCATAGTTTAAGTTCTTACCTCTATGGTTACTTATAGCAAATACAGTTATAGCTCAAAGATTTCGAATTATTTGAAATTTCGTAAAACGATAACTCTGCAAACTTGGAACACTATGACACATTGAATCCAATATAAAGGCTACCCTCGTTATGTTCCAAATTGAATGTTCTTTCATTTGTATGCACTTTTTTTACGTATACATATACTTGCTTTAATATTCACGTATGTTTGCGTAAATTTCCACGACTTCTCTGCAAATTCAAATATTATGAGAGGTATTAAACTTATCTCAGTTACTCCAAAACCGAATTTAATCATTCACTCAATCTATTCTAATTTTTCTTCTCAAGAAACAACATGCTATTGCTTGTGTTTAAATTAAATACAGTATCGTTTTCAATAATTTTATGTTTCCTCATTGGCAACATGGCAAATGAATAATTAATATAATTTCAAATAAAATAAAATTTAAAGGTATGCAGCCTTTGTTTGACGCAAGTATTCTAATATTCGAAGCACCACGTACTAGATCTTTCCCCCTCCCATCCCTTCCCTGGGGAGGGGAGGGGGAAAGATCTAGTAGGTGGTGATTAGAAGTAATACTTTTGCGCGATTTTTGGTGGACTTAAGATATGTGATAAAGGGATTTTTCTAAAAAGAATGATACCAAAAACCAAACGTATTAATTAGTTTTGGGTCAAAACCTATAACTCCTTTACTATTTGTGCTCAACAAAAAAGCTATTAGAAATCACATCGTATTGAATGTCTAAATGCACGATGAGCATAGAGAGGTAAAATTATTATTTGGTTGTGTCATTGACAACAAGTCATTAGTTTACCACAACATTGCAACTAGTAAAACAACTTGATTCGACGAGATTACATTGAAGCAGGAGGTGAGGGGAATCAACCCCCGTATTTAGATAACTTATCGGCGTTCTGTGTGTTGCGGGATGGCAGTAAGGAAATGGCAGGATGACAGCTTTATAATGCCGCCAGTACGCATTTAATTCTCCATAAGGAACCTGTAGAGTTTGGTGGATACCTCTAGTTCATACACTATTTAACATAGAACCATAAAAATTGTGAGGAGTATAGAAAATATTATGCTTTTTCGATCTGTCACCTCAGAAATTTATTTATTGTGTCTAAATAATTATAAAATAACTTTCCGTATGAAGCAAATACGGCTTATACTGTAGCCTGATGGGTCTGTTGAACCATTTCCTGTCCTCTGATTGGCTGATGCATTACATGTTTGACCGATTACTACGCTGCAATTTAACCTCAGAGAAAAATTCTGAGGTGACAGATTGAAAAAGCATAATCTTTTCTATACTCGTTACTTTTTTCAGGGTTCTATGTTTAATAGTGTATGAAGTAGAGGTATCCAAACTCTACAGGTTCCTTATGGAGAATTGAATGCGTACACCCTTCCTCTAGAACCACATCTCTACCACTAGAGTGCAGAGCTGATATTGATTGTGCGAATACGATATTGTTTGCGATTATTAACAGGGACAGGTATTGCTTCCAAGGGTACAATCAATTAAGGATTTGGGAGTAGTTATGTCCAGTGATATGTCTTTCAACAAACATATCGACATGGTTAAGCCGAAGGCTTACAAACTACTTGGGTTTTTGAGGCGCAATTGCATTCGTGATTTTTCTGTTTCCACCAATAGATTATTGTATGTCTCTCTTGTCAGACCCATAATTGAGTATGGAAGTGTAATTTGGAATCCCCATCATGTCACTAAGATACATGCAATTGAAACAGTTCAAAGAAGATTTGTAAAATTTCAATGTGGTTTTAACAACGATTATGATTATAATACCCAATGTAAATCCATGCATCTTATGAGCCTCTCTAATAGAAGAGTTCTTATTGATATGTTGTACCTTTTTAAACTTGTTCGTGGTTTTATTAATTCTCCGATCTCATTACAACTTTTAAACTTTTATGTGCCACCGCGACTGAGCAGAAGCGGACCTGTTTTTAGAGTTAATAATTTTAGAATTTATGTTTTCAAACATGTAGCAATTAATCGGCTTCAAATTACTTTTAATCGACTTGTTCTTTTAAATACAAACTTAGATTTAAGTTTAATTCATTGACAACATTCAAATCTAACGTAGATTTGTCTAACATATCTAACATTATCTAACATAGATTTTGAGATGCCTCCCGTTTCACATTTTGGCCACTTTCTGCTCCAGGTAAGGTTGGTTTTATTCTTCACTGATGATGAATGTCTGTGGTCTCCACGATTGAGTGCATTGACTATCCAACTAGTCGTTATAGCTTCGACTTTTTCCCCCGCTGAATCTTCTCTCTTAGAAATCTTGGAGCAAAGCTCTCGACAGAGCACTTTGCTTCGTGGCCTCATCAGTCATCAGCCTCATATTTAAGACATAATATGAAATGTGTTCAGAGTGTCGGTCAAGGGCGAGGATTTTCACGTTTGGATGATCATTTTAATTTTAGTGTCGATTATATTTACACATTATTCCACGCTATTGATACTATATTCGAAAATTTTACGAAAGTATCGATGGTAAATTGGCATAAGGTCGTAACCCACAAAATCAAAATGTTCAGGAGGAGGTTTAAAGGTTTTCATTTCTTTTCCATGGTGAATAGTAAAAATTCCAAAATGTACTTTCAAATACATATTTTTTCCTATTTTTTAAATTAATCAAACCTGCGTTCAGATGCACTCATAATTAAAAATAATTGTTTCAATCTAAAAAAATGTGGGTTACGACCTTATGCCAAACTGTATATCCGGGTTCCCACTTTTGCCTCATACTAGATTCTGGCTTTGGTGATTCATGTAATGGTTTTGCAGAGGGATACGACCTTATGCTGCTTACGAACTTTTGCCAGGGTATTTCATTTAAAATTTTATTGTACGACGTCTAAATAAAATTGCTTTTTTAAACGTATTTCGGGCCTCAAACAGCTTACAACCTTTTGCCAGTTTGTGTATTGATTGCTGTAGAATCCGAAACAACAATAACCCCATTTTTGAAAATTTGTGGCTTACGACCTTATGCCAATTTACCATCGATATGTTTTCGTCTAGTATTCGAAAACAACACCGACATTGTAAGAGGTTGGCCTATCTAGGGTAGAGAAGTAACTTTAAAATATTATATAATAATAATGTTTGTTTAAAATAGGTTTGCAGAATGTACAAGCTTGTAGCATGACATTCAAGTTATCTGAACACAAAGTAATTAATTAGAATCACTACGTAAACTTACAATCTTAAATTTCAATAGCAATCAAAATATAGACAAAAATATAACGACAATCAAATAAGTATTACAATGTAATATCATCTCAAGAAAGTGAGTGCATCAATATAAAAGTATGTGACCTTACCTAAATTGTGATGTCACAACGTAATAACAAGTGAACCGGTCAGAGCAAGTTCTCAGTGGTTCCAGGAAATTAGTGGCGTACGTGATGCGAACAAGTCTTTTGCCGCGTTTCCGAGATGACCGAATGCCTAAAAATAGCTACCACGTATACGAAACCAACCAATCGGGACCTTTGGCGGGAAGACGATGTCGGAGGGTATAAAACGGCAAGCTATCAGCCAAACATCATCAGTCGGAGTTTTCTCAAGCAGTGAAACTTGCCTCGTGAACCGTGATGCCAGTGGGCACGAACATAGTATAATTTCAGCGGGACCGTGCCGACGTGATCGAAGGTATAAACAGTAAATACTATTTTGTATAAACTTCAAACCATTAAATTCAAACTTCAAGCCTACAACTGAGGCAAATAATATCGCATTAAAGACAATCTTCAAATTATCAGTGATCGACTGAACAGTTTCAACATTTAAAGTATTAAAGTCAGTGACTTGCACACTCCGGGAGGATCCGACGAGTCTGCAGCCACGAGCGTCATCAGCCTGAGCCAACTTGCGCCGACTGCCCGAGGAGTTTATCTCCTTGTGCATGGACTGCTGGACGTCCTGGTAACCAAGGGGTTACAGACGACATCATCACATCGCAGCTGAAAGGGGTGACATCAAACCATTCTACTGGTGAACTGGAGTTCAATAGACACGCTACGCGAGGGTCAACGCCATCCACTGTTTACTTGGACGTAAACAAGCAAGACGACATCATCACTACGGCTGACGTATCGAACGTAATATTGTACATAATTTTGATTGCTCTTTTCACATCAATGAATGATTATTTTCTTTGTAATAAATAAATTAAAATATTGCTGAATCTTTGTGTTCTACCCTCTGAGCCAAATCCCGCAGGTTTCAACATACATCTTGGTTCTTACTTGTAAAGTACGGCAATCTGTGTATTAATTTCTATTTGACAGGCACGTAGGAAGGGGGGGGGGGAGTGGGGGTCAATGACCCCCCCACTTTTCATCTTGACACCCCTAGATATCACTCCCAGATATACAAAAAAATTGATAATGAGATCCAAAAATGCACAGATTTGCTCCATTATGAGGTTGAATTCTCAAAATTTTCCCAGGTTTTGCATAAACTAATTGAACAGAGGTATTTCCAATGAGACAATAACTAATTTGTCCAACATGATTATCCTCATGAATAAAATTAAATATTACACGTTAAACTAATATACCAAAACACAAACAGATGTATCTTATTGCTTATTGGTGTTGCTTATTGTAACCTTTTTTAAATGAATTCCAAAATCGATTCATAATCGATTCTCCTTTACTAGAAATTCAAAAATTCCCTGCGGGGCCATTGGAGATTTAATCAAATACCTAAATTAACAGATTATAAATTATAATGCAATTTGTCTAAAGTTTCCCCAAGAATATTGCATATCACACATTCTAAATTTCTTTGAAAAGGATGCGAAAATAGCTTCAAATTCGATTCTTTTGTATCAAAAACTCAAAAATTTCCCTGCGGGGCCATTGGAGATTTAATAAAAACAAATAGTTACAGATTATCACAAATGTCTAAAGTTTCCACAGAATATTGCATATCACACATTGTAAATGTCTTTGAAAAGAATGCCAAAATAGCTTCAAATTCGATTCTTTTGTATGAAAAATTCAAAAAAGGCCCTGCGGGGCAAATTGGGGGGCAAGCCCCCAGACCCCCTTGTGCGCGGCGCACTGCTTTTTTCTCACATTCATCGTTCCCCGATAATTTTGACCCCCCCACTCAAAATGAAGTTCCTACGCGCCTGCTATTTGATGTACACTTAGTTATTGTTGGGTTCAGTCCATGAGTCCAATCAACTTTATTTTTTTAGACTGCAATTTATCGCGAACAATTATTAGTTTTGTTAAAAGATTTCTGTCAGTGTTAAAACCTATGTTTTTTTCCATGACTCCTGAAATTATGTAAATGTGTTATACACTCTAAATTTGATTGAGTGAAATTTGCCAAAAATAAAGTATAAATTAATCTGCCAGTCATCTGTTAGTCTAGTCTGCCACACACGGTAAACATAATTGTAAATATATTGTAATGTATATACAAAACCTAGCTGTATTATTAGATAACGCGAAAAGTACTGTACAATTGAGCAAGCGAAGCGAGCGGCTCCATTCGGCCCTTTTGGCACGGATTTTTTGTTTGAGGATTATTTTTGTCAGTATATCTTACGACATGCATGTCACATTTTTTAATTTTTTGTCACATTTTTTTCAGCTGTTTTAGGTATTATTGCCGGGTTTTAAGGAATTATGGTTCGAGGTGTTGCACGTATCCGTGCTCGCTTATCAACGTGTTACACAGAGCGTTTTCCTAGTTTAGGTAATAGATACTTTTATTGTGCTGCATATTATAAACGCAAGAAAAATCTGAAAGCGAAACTAATTTTCAAGATACACTTTATAAATGTGAGTTAGCCCCATGGTATAACTATCCTTACGCTAATGATCATGAGTTAGCCATCTTTTAATAATGGCGAATTGGAAATACAAGTAATGTTTCTAGTATGTTATTAAAATTAAACTATTTTCCCCAATAGATTCTAACCAAATTCTAATAATGTGTCTTTAACATTGAGTATTTATAAAGTATTTCTACCACCCGGAAGTTCTTAAAGATCAACAAAATCTAAATAATTTTGCTATACCTCATGAGTTAAATTTCCTAATATTATTCAAAAGAAATAACACTCAAGACTCAATAAATCGAGAGTTGCAAGTAACAGGACATTCATGAATCTGTCATATGTAAATATATTTGAAATGTTGGAAAAATTATTAATTAATAAATATTATAGCTTCGTAATGTTTCAGAACACATCATTATTAGATAAAATAAACAATACGGTATGAGTTCTAAGTATTTATTTTGAGCGACGTTTCAAGTGAACTGTGTCACCTCTCATCAGGCTCGGGCTCATCAGGCTCGGATCCGAGCCTGATAAGTGACACAGTTCACTTGAAACGTCGCTCAAAATAAATACTTAGTATTCATACTTAATACTTAATATACTGAATCATACTAAATAATTAATTGTTTATTTTATTTAATAAATATTGTTAATTTCAATAAAAAATATTTTCGGAGGCCTCTATTCGGGCACTCCCACACACCGCCTCAAAATTGTAGACATTTAAACGTAATTGTCCTTGTAAATGAACACATACAGAAAACTAAAATGTATGGTTATAAGTTGCAACTAAAAGAATGTACAGAGTTGTTTTTCTTCCTGAACGCTGTTGCTCTATTCTTAAAGTCAGGAATTGTGCAGGCACTTAGATAGTGGCAATTCTTGATGCTTAATACAATGTTTGTCCTCACTTTTAAGTAAACTTTTACTTTTTACTTGTAATGTTGACTTTTAACTTGACTTGTTTCATGATATTATGTTCATTTAGTAAAGTTTCATTCAGTTTTATTTCCATATTCAATGAGTACTACATTTGAAAGAGGTACGAACATGTGAACTCCTATGGTTGACACCATTCAGTGGAGTAGATATATGGAAAGGTTACATCGAACTAAATCTAGTAACCTAGTACAGTCACCTGTAACAGTTCCTTCTTACGCCTCAGGGCACATCCCCTTGCTTGCGCCTGCAGGTTAGACAACTTTACACACAGCGCAGTGTTTATGTTGCCTAATTGACTAGATACTTTCAGAGCTTGTTTCCAGCAACAACAAATCGATAATGATGTAAACAAATCAATCCGAAACGCACGAGTCAATGGCAGGACGTAAATAATACTTTCCAAACATTAATATGATGCGGTCGGAGAAAAGGGACCTGACGGTAAAATGGGTAATTCCTAGATATCTCTAACCAAAGACTTGCGTAAAAAAACTTTTAAATTTTAAAAATAATACGATTACTTTGAATGGTTTACAAAACTAATGTTATTAAAAATCTTCAGTTTTCCACCACTACTGAGTGATCTTCTTTAGGAGTAGATTGAAATAAATAATAAAAAAACACATCGAAAAATCACAAATTCAAATAAGACAAATTTGTAATTTGCATTGGGCCTGCAAAAATGCCAAAGATTATTTCACAAAGATAAAAATAAAAATATATCCATAAAAATTATACAGAAACTCGTAAATCCATCGGTCTTTTCATGATCTCCTCTTCACTCTCTCCCATCACCTTATTATCCGATCTCTTCATTTGCTTCCATCCAAATCATGTAGAGCTCATAACTAGATTGACTAATAATTATGTAAACACCTTCTCTAATTCAGTGTTGCCATCATAAACTTACATCGGATCTTACAATTGGAAAACGAAAATTAATAACGCTTATTTTTAATTTTATTCTTTTACTCCAGTCACTTCACCGAAAAAGGGGTCAACCCCTAACTAACTATTTATAAAAATGATTTTTGACGATGCTATTAAATTAAGGAACACCTTACCACATAACTCATAAACGAAAGTTTACCAAATTTTGGGTTGCAATTTTGTTTTTATCAAGAGTTTTGTCAAAATCGATATTTATTTTTGACTTACATTTGAAAAAATGTTAATTCCCCACTCAAATTTGAGATTTTAAACACAAGCTAACATAAAATAATAATAATTAAATAACTATTTTTATATATGGTTAACTAATAAGAAAACATAAATTTTTGATCTGCCATTTTGTTTTCACAGACAAAATAACGTTTAAATTTTCGGTTAATTTATTACACGATTAATTATTGTTGAAAATATACACAATCAAGAAAAAATATTATTTGACATTGCGTTTGTTGTTTGGCAGATAAATTCATTTTTGCAAATAACCTCAAATACATTTTTTTTTAAACGGCTCTAAAACGACAGCCATTTGAGCTTTGGGCATAACATTTTTAGAACAAATCAATCAGAAACGCACAAGTCAAGGCACGACGTAAATAATACTTTCTAAACATTTATGATGCGAAAATTAGCGATATTTGAGCAGTGTTAGCGAGTAAACGGTAAGAGTCTAAGACTTTCTTTCAACGAAATTTCGAATATTAGACACTCTAAATTGTTTCTTGTTAATCAAAATATCAAAATAATTTTTGATTTGTTAGTAACGTCACTCCACTTGATGTAACTTTTTCCGATTTTTTATGCTGATTTGTGAGTGACTGAATAATGGTAATTATTCATAATTAAATACAAATAACTTAAAAATTGTACCGAAAGTAATTTTTAAGTTATTTGTATTTCAGTTATTTGTTTTTGTATTTGTATTTTAGTTATTTTTTATAATAAGTTATATTATAATCAGCTTACGAATAAATACTATAAACAAGTTATCTGAGAAACATATTTTATATTGTAGGATTAAATATGTGTGGGACGGAGGTTACTAAAATGAACGTTTCATCATGCAAAATCGTAAATAATTTCGTAACACCCGAGAATCGATCGAAGCTACTTTCCAGTTGGCTACCCAACTATGTAAGTAATATTAAAAAAAAAATCCAACATGAAACGAGTAAAAAAAAATTATGAAAAAAAAATGTCCAAAACTGATATAGTGGGATAATGGCCCAAATATAAAAAAAGCTGTAAATTAAATGAATCAAGGATCTTTATATTTTTACATCTTTGTTGCTATTGGTATGTAATTACAATTTTTTGTTCATGAAGTTAGTTTTTGATATAGTTCTATTACAATGCTTATTTTTATTGTTGTACCTGTCATCTATCCGGGATAGATGACAGGTATGCGATAGTTGCCCACCTACCAATAGTTTGTTAAATACACTACCGAGCGCAGCTCCGATACAACTATTCGACGCGGCTTGACAAGACGAGTCCATTGACAACAAATTCGAATCGATGGTACAAAAATTGAGTTGTACATAACTATATTTCCTATTCTTAAAACTTTACCCAAAATTTATTCTAGTAGAATAAACCTTCCTGAACATTGTTCTCTTTAATTTTTTATATTTGAATTTGAATTTGGCGTTACATGGTTAATTTTCTTCCATAGAGCTTGTGTAGAATTTTTTAGATGCTCTTTAGCTATAGAATACCTAAATTTGATATTGATAATTACGTCTGAGTTGCAAAACGCAACAAAATATACAGTCAAAATGTTTCTTTTTGAATGCAAATTTATCATATAAAACGCCATAAACCATCTATCCCACAGTCTCGTGGTCACCTATCCCGCACATATGGGATATTTGTCCCCCCCCCCCCCCCCAAAAAAAAATTAAAATAAAATAAAAATGTTTTTATCTCTTTAAATTTGTTTTAATTTAAAAAAATGTGGGAATAGAAAAGGTTAAGTAACACGAATTAAAAATTTGAATCAAATTGCACCATTAATTTGAAAGTTACATCAATTCTTTGAAAATTTACGCATACATCCCAGACTTACCCTATACTGTTACTTTACAGCTGGTACAAGAAACACTCTGGTGTTCTGAAAATTAAAATATTATAATAATCAAGGATTACAACAAAATCTTTTCGGGACTACTCCCATTGTTTATTTCCAGACCTTTGGAATGATGATTTATTTCTCCTCCGCACGCCTATCACGCCTATAGCCAATATCACGATGTCACCAATAAATTGCACAGGAACAGCAGGGCCTTGCAATTACAGGAAACTTAATCGATTCACGTTGTTCAAAACAACGTGTTCAAAATCCACGTTGATCATGAATGTCTGTAGTAAACTTAATGGTTTTCACTTTCAATTTTGATTTAGAGTCATTTCGTTTTCGTTTCGTCGTTTTGATATACAAGATTTTAAAATGTTTCGCTCATTAACTTTTTCCTTCTGCTACGTGATTCAAAGAACACAAAAGACGCAATAAAAAGCTCTTATAAGGAATCAAAACACAAATAAGCTCTTTGACATTTTCCATGCGAAGTACAAATATCGAAGTAACGCATGTTATTCTTCTCGCTTTCCTCCTTTCCAAGGATTCAGTTGGGTTTAAGAAGTGTGAAAAATGATATGATGTAGAGCCTAGAGGTGAAGCAGAGGCTGCGCGTGTCTCCATCGGTTTGAGAAAATGAAAGATTATGGCGAGACAGGGGTAGAGACCAGATTAAGATGATATATTGCCGAATGGGGATTAAACGGGGTGGTATGTGACCGTTCACGCAAGCTGTGGGAATATATATAGGAGACGTTCTCCGATGACCGGGTACCAAGATAGGTACAGTAAGCGACAGGGCAAGTTGGACCCCAGGTATAATTTCCACCCCTACTGAACCTACCCCCACCATGCTACCACGCTGGCGACCTGCAATCTCGCCGAACAACAAAACCTGTCAAAACAAATTGACATGGGTCGATATCCAACCACCTCATTAGTTACAAATATTATTTTGTTGCGTTTTTGCTCAAAATGATTTAGTTTTTGTCAGATTATTATACTGCCGTAAAATTGAATGTCATACCTCTTTTAAATTTAAAAAACGGTCAATATTTGACTAAACTACGGAAAAAGGTGTATCACTGCAAATACAGTTGGAAATTCGATTTGTCGCGGTTTATAGCCCATAATAAAGTTGTGTTTGTTTGTTTGTTTGTTTGTTTCATGAAGTTATATAAACGATCGACCAGGCAATGAATAATTGCTAGATTGTATGACGCAACTCCAATTGCATTTATTCAATATTATTGGACAAACATTGATTCTTCATATCAATAGTTGTGCATGAATAATTCAAATTATAGTCGCAAATTTTAACAACGAATGAAGATGAATGAATCGCCGTGTTTCCAAGCAGTTTGTGTGCAGCGTCTGATGATTTATGTTACAATACACAATTTGAATATCATGATGTTCAAATACTTCATCAAAGAAACGTAATAATTTGACAGCTAATTTATTAGTTTCTTTGGGGTAAATAAAGTTTTATCTTGCAAGATGGTCTAATATCTGATCATTGCTAAGGAATGAGGATGTGACGGCGGATCTTGAATGACTCAATAGTTATAGCGATATTTAGGTAATATTATCACCAATGTTTATCTTTTAGTACAGCTGACTCTTGTTGATTGTCATTAAATTTGGGGGTTTAGATTCTACTCGAGGACGATATTGTCGACAATAATTTGCATCAGTGGGTGTTTTTCACTCGCCATGGCAGACCATTAAGCTCGTGACCAATCGCCCGACAAATATTTGAGTGCTCGATCGAAAGGGAAGCCAGTGTCAAGCCAAGAGCGTCGTTTATTTGTGACAGTGTATGCAAACTTGCGTAAGCAGAATCCTGGACTTGGTGTGAAAGACGTGATAGTGAAGGCAGACGCGTTGTGCGGCATTTCTGTATCTTAAGCTTAAAGCGAATTCGAAAGGAAATTCGACATGATATTCAAATTGTGTATTGTAACATAAAATCATCAGACGCTGCACACAAACTGCTTGGAAACACGGCGATTCATTCATCTTCATTCGTTGTTAAAATTTGCGACTATATTTTGAATTATTCATGCACAACTTTTGATTTGAAGAATCAATGTTTGTCCAATAATATTGAATGAATGCAATTGGAGTTGCGTCATACAATCTAGCAATTATTAACTGTCTGGTCTATCGTTTATAAAACTTCATGAAACAAACAAACAAACAAACAAACGCAACTTTATTATGGGCTATAAACCGCGACAAATCGAATTTCCAACTGTATTTGCAGTGATACACCTTTTTCCGTAGTTTAGTCAAATATAGACAATTTTTTAAATTTAAAAGAGGTATGACATTCAATTTTAAGGCAGTATAATAATCTGACAAAAACTAAATCATTTTGAGCAAAAACGCATCAAAATAATATTTGTAACTAATGAGGTGGTTGGATATCGACCCATGTCAATTTGTTTTGACAGGTCTTGTTGTTCGGCGAGATTGCAGCTCGGCAGCGTGGTAGCATGGTGGGGGAAGGTTCAGTAGGGGTGGAAATTATACCTGGGGTCCAACTTGCCCTGTCGCTTACTGTAGAATATATGTGGCCGGGTACCGGATAGCCGGCCTGCTAATTATACCTGTTTTTTCCCCATTTTGACCTGCCTGTTGATGCAGTGTTGCCGTCCCGTGTGATGCACATGACGTCACGGTGATGTATGGAGCGGCGGGGAGGGGGTTGTCATTGACGCGGGTGAATTTGAACATGTTATTACGCCTTGTTAGTACAATCAGCTTGTACGGTTTGTGTGTAAGTGTTGCCATTTGAGAGTAAGTATGTTTCA
>CAKOGZ010000135.1:0-25407 GCA_934045905.1 Leuctra nigra | reverse complement strand
CAGCATGTGATCTGACTGGCCTGCTCAGCAACTACAAGGTGCAACCAGGCACTCACGACCCTCTGGACAAGCAGAAACTCTTCAAGGTATGTGGCGGCATGTTCACAGCATGTGATCTGACTGGCCTGCTCAGCAACTACAAGGTGCAACCAGGCACTCACGACCCTCTGGACAAGCAGAAACTCTTCAAGGTATGTGGCGGCATGTTCACAGCATGTGATCTGACTGGCCTGCTCAGCAACTACAAGGTGCAACCAGGCACTCACGACCCTCTGGACAAGCAGAAACTCTTCAAGGTATGTGGCGGCATGTTCACAGCATGTGATCTGACTGGCCTGCTCAGCAACTACAAGGTGCAACCAGGCACTCACGACCCTCTGGACAAGCAGAAACTCTTCAAGGTATGTGGCTGCATGTTCACAGCATGTGATCTGACTGGCCTGCTCAGCAACTACAAGGTGCAACCAGGCACTCACGACCCTCTGGACAAGCAGAAACTCTTCAAGGTATGTAGCTGCATGTTCACAGCATGTGATCTGACTGGCCTGCTCAGCAACTACAAGGTGCAACCAGGCACTCACGACCCTCTGGACAAGCAGAAACTCTTCAAGGTATGTGGCGGCATGTTCACAGCATGTGATCTGACTGGCCTGCTCAGCAAGTACAAGGTGCAACCAGGCACTCACGACCCTCTGGACAAGCAGAAACTCTTCAAGGTATGTGGCTGCATGTTCACAGCATGTGATCTGACTGGCCTGCTCAGCAAGTACAAGGTCAACCAGGCACTCACGACCCTCTGGACAAGCAGAAACTCTTCAAGGTATGTGGCTGCATGTTCACAGCATGTGATCTGACTGGCCTGCTCAGCAACTACAAGGTGCAACCAGGCACTCACGACCCTCTGAACAAGCAGAAACTCTTCAAGGTATGTGGCGGCATGTTCACAGCATGTGATCTGACTGGCCTGCTCAGCAACTACAAGGTGCAACCAGGCACTCACGACCCTCTGGACAAGCAGAAACTCTTCAAGGTATGTGGCGGCATGTTCACAGCATGTGATCTGACTGGCCTGCTCAGCAAGTACAAGGTGCAACCAGGCACTCACGACCCTCTGGACAAGCAGAAACTCTTCAAGGTATGTGGCGGCATGTTCACAGCATGTGATCTGACTGGCCTGCTCAGCAAGTACAAGGTGCAACCAGGCACTCACGACCCTCTGGACAAGCAGAAACTCTTCAAGGTATGTGGCGGCATGTTCACAGCATGTGATCTGACTGGCCTGCTCAGCAACTACAAGGTGCAACCAGGCACTCACGACCCTCTGGACAAGCAGAAACTCTTCAAGGTATGTGGCTGCATGTTCACAGCATGTGATCTGACTGGCCTGCTCAGCAACTACAAGGTGCAACCAGGCACTCACGACCCTCTGGACAAGCAGAAACTCTTCAAGGTATGTGGCTGCATGTTCACAGCATGTGATCTGACTGGCCTGCTCAGCAACTACAAGGTGCAACCAGGCACTCACGACCCTCTGGACAAGCAGAAACTCTTCAAGGTATGTGGCGGCATGTTCACAGCATGTGATCTGACTGGCCTGCTCAGCAACTACAAGGTGCAACCAGGCACTCACGACCCTCTGAACAAGCAGAAACTCTTCAAGGTATGTGGCTGCATGTTCACAGCATGTGATCTGACTGGCCTGCTCAGCAACTACAAGGTGCAACCAGGCACTCACGACCCTCTGGACAAGCAGAAACTCTTCAAGGTATGTGGCGGCATGTTCACAGCATGTGATCTGACTGGCCTGCTCAGCAACTACAAGGTGCAACCAGGCACTCACGACCCTCTGGACAAGCAGAAACTCTTCAAGGTATGTGGCTGCATGTTCACAGCATGTGATCTGACTGGCCTGCTCAGCAACTACAAGGTGCAACCAGGCACTCACGACCCTCTGGACAAGCAGAAACTCTTCAAGGTATGTAGCTGCATGTTCACAGCATGTGATCTGACTGGCCTGCTCAGCAACTACAAGGTGCAACCAGGCACTCACGACCCTCTGAACAAGCAGAAACTCTTCAAGGTATGTGGCTGCATGTTCACAGCATGTGATCTGACTGGCCTGCTCAGCAACTACAAGGTGCAACCAGGCACTCACGACCCTCTGAACAAGCAGAAACTCTTCAAGGTATGTGGCGGCATGTTCACAGCATGTGATCTGACTGGCCTGCTCAGCAACTACAAGGTGCAACCATGGCACTCACGACCCTCTGGACAAGCAGAAACTCTTCAAGGTATGTGGCAGGAAATTATTATGATGTTAATTCACGTTATAGATAGATATTATGGTTTATAGCGCTCAACAGCGAGGTTACCAGCGAGGTTATATTCACGTTATATGAACTTCGTTCTTTAAAATTCTGAAGTTGAAGTAGTTAAAACGAATTTATTATTGTTATTATTATTATTGTTTGTTTGTTTTCCTTCTCGGATGATTAACCGGTACTTTCCTCCGAGCTGCGGATACTAAATATCAAGAAATATTACTACAGATTTAAAACTTTACGCACAATACTACAAGTTCCTAGAATTGCTGCTTTTTGCAATTTTGCCGAAATTGTTGATTGCAGTCCCTATTTCTCGACGTGGCTTGGAAAGTTCCTGGCAACGAGACCTGTTGCTGATATTACAATGGGAACATTTGTTCCGGGAACAATGACCACCTCCTTCAGGTGCCACATATCCTTCATCTCATTTGCCAGTTCGAAATACTACGAATCTTCTCACGTTCAGCCGATTTCAAGTTATCATCTCGCGGGACAGTAATGTCTATTATGAAAACTTTGTGCAAATTCTTCTGCACGAAAACAATGTCTGGCTTGTTACATTGAATTGTCTTGTCTGTTGTGATAGACCTATCCCAGTACAATTTCACATCCTTGTTTTCCAGAACTGATTCGGGGATGTATTTGTAATACGGGACACCACTCTCGGACAGCTGACTGTTCTCTGCCAATTGCAGGTGAACTATTTTAGCCAGCTGATTGTGTCGCTGTAGATACTCCGCATTGGAAAGAGCCGAGAGCCTCTCCATTTTGGTTACACATACGGCACTTATCGATGATGTTGTCCTCTAACCCTGGATCATATTTCAATTCAATATGGAATATGGAATATGGATGTATATGTTCCTGTACGTTTGGCGCGGAATTTCTGTTGGACATATTTGACACACATATTACATCGCATGCAGTACGAAGGCTAGCTTATCTACGCATTATACTGAGCGTTTTCCTAGTAATGATAAACACACTTATCTCCGGAGAAATGTAACATTTTCATTCATACAAATCAATGTCAAATGTCATGGGACATATGGCGGGAAAAACTATATGTGATGAGGAACAAGATGGTGATGCAATTTTTAACTCCCCAACAATGTGTTACCATGGTAATATAGAGGAATTATGACGTCAATGTCAACTGTTCTTTTTTTAAATGTAGAAGAAATGTATCAAACTCTACATTAATTCCTTCAGAACTAACCCACAACTAAAATAATAGGTAATCTGTGTTCAGCAACATCTCAACTTTCATAAAATCTGAAATCTATTTCTTCTGGTCCTGCAGGTCATCAGAGTGACACTTCTGAATCAGCTGATAGGAGCGCCTTATCAGTACCTCTTCTGTCTCGCCACCATCTGGCTCGGAGCGCCACCAGTCACTGAGCTGCCCTCGCTGCTCGAGCTGCTCGTCACGTTCGCTGGCTGCGTGCTCGTCGAAGAAGTCCTCTTCTATTACGGCCATCGGTAAGAGTCGGTTTCGATATTACTACTTTTCAGTGCTGATTTTTTAGTATTCTTATATTTTTTTATAGTTGAAGAGACTTGGCTGTTTTTTTTTCACGGAGTGTTTTTTATGGGGATATCAAAATTTTTTTTAGTTTATTTAAACACTTGTTAGTTGTAACATATATCGGACTCGGAGCAACAATGACTAATTAATTCCTTAAAAAAAAACATTTCCAATTTGGTTACAAAGAAAAGTTGCGTTTGTTACCAAAATATGCTTAAAGTGATATTCCATGAAGGAAAGCGAAAGATTCGTTCCAATCGGTCAAGTCGTTTTCGAGATATGGCATCACTTCCGGTTAGCAAAATGGCAGCTGAAATCACTGCCACCTAGAATGTATTTAAATAAATGTTTTGTATCATTATAAGGCTTCTGAATATGTAGTTATAATGTAGTAAGAGGTGATTAAAGTCTGATTCTTCATTTTTATGACGTCAATTCTGGTTTCAGTAATAGAATATTTCTTTTTAGGCTATTGTTGTTTCATATGACCGTCCGAATCGTTTGACGCTAGTTTCGTTCCGATCAGTTTAGCCGGTTTCGAGATATTACGTCACTTCCGGTTTTAAAATGGCGGCTTTTATAAAAAGGCACCTCAGACGCCATAAGTGCACATGTGGTAAAAATTTCAGATCGATCGGTTTAGCCGTTTAGGCTGTGGCGGTGACAGCGGTGTTTCCTGATATCATCAGAATGTGTATTTCCCATTTTTGAGATCCAGTAGGCCGAAAATGCTATGTTGTTGCTTACAGTAAAAGTGTTTGGTCTGCTCCTCATTTTATTAGGCATTTACGTTATGTTGAGTGACTGTGAGTGTACAGTACGACTTGGCTGGGTGGAGCGACCGCTCCACTAGATAACTCAAGATAAAGTTCGTTCACGATTAAGCCCAGTACACACGACACATTCGATCGAATTGGATGCGTGGATTTTAATGTTAATTTGTTCAAGGCTACACATGCGCGATGTGTATGCGCGTGAAATAACATTATAGAGGTGGGTTCTAAAATCCAATGTCACATCCAATGTTCGAAGTGGATATGTCGTGTGTACTGGGCCTTAGAATAGCAAGCCCGTGTACTATACTGTAGTCAAGCGAGCATTTGAAAACCTACACATGTAAACGACTGTAGATCAAGATAAATCAATTTTATTGAAGTTTTCTAATATTTGCTACTATTAAAAAGTGTGTATTTCACATACTTTATACAATTTCAATAATACAAAGAAGATAGTCTTGCCATTGACAGGGCAGTGCTCATGTGACCGACTGAACGACATGATCGACTTGCTATTCTAATCGTGAATGAACTTTATGAAGTATCGAAATGATTGTTTTCCACTGCACAATCTAGTGGAGCGGTCGCTCCACCCAGCCAAGTCGTACTGTACACTCACACTCACTCAACATACCGTAAATGCCTAATAAACTGAGGAGCAGACCAAACACTTTTACTGTAAGCAACAACATGGCATTTTCGGCCTACTGGATCTTAAAATTGGAAAATCTCACATTGTTGTGAAATGTCTTAATTTCGAGCTATGGCCCACCCCACCCCATATACCAAATTTGGGAACAACAGGTTTTGCCATTTGCGAGCTAGAGGGCCATGAAAAAAGTGAAATTTTACCCCTTCTTAAAGCTATCTGATGATGATGATGATGATGATGATGATTCAGATATCAGGAAACATTGTTGACAGGGCCACAGCCTAAACGGCTAAACCGATCGATCTGAAATTTTTACCACATGTGCACTTTTGGCGTCTGATGATACCTTGCCCCCAAGAATTTTTTGTGCCGCCATTTTGAAACCGGAAGTGACGTCATATCTCGAAAACGACTGAACCGATCGGAACGAAACTAGCGCCAAATGATTCAGACGTTCGTATATATGGAATATCAATAGTTAAAGTAGAGATGTACTTTTACCAAAACCGGAAATGACGTCATGAAAATGAAGAACTAGATTTTAATGACCTCTTACTACAATAACTACATACTCAGAAGGCTTATAATGATACATAACATTTATAGAAATAAATTCTAGGTGGCAGTTATTTCAGTCGCCATTTTGAAAACCGGAAGTGATACCATATCTTGAAAACAGCTGGACTGATTGGAACGAAGCTTTCGCAATTCTTCATGGAATATCACTTTAAGCTTAGGTATATTGAGCACCAAACACAATTTTTCGTATTAACCAATTCGGAAATGGCGTATTTTTTAAAAGTATTTAGTCATTGTTGCTCCGATGTGTGTTACAAGTTGTGTAAATAAACTAAAAAAATAAGTGATATCCCCATAAAAAACACTCCGTGTAAAAATACCAGCCAAGTCTCTTCAACTATAAAAAAATAGAAGAAATCTAAAAATTCAGCACTGAAAAGTAGTGATATCAAAAAATGAGCCAAGTCAAAACTTAATTTTAAAAACCAAAATATACTTGGCGCATCGTTTTTAAGGGAATTATAGGTATATTATATATATTTAGGTACATTTGATTTTTGGCATATGCTTCTATACTATTTATATACACGATGCGCCAAGTATATTTTGGTTTTTAAAATTAAGTTTTGACTTGGCTCATTTTTTGATATCACTACTTTTCAGTGCTGAATTTTTAGATTTCTTCTATTTTTTTTATAGTTGAAGAGACTTGGCTGGTATTTTTACACGGAGTGTTTTTTATGGGGATTGAATCTAGTGGAGCGGTCGCTCCACCCAGCCAAGTCGTACAGTACACTCACACTCACTCAAAATACCGTTACTGCCTAATAAACTAAGGAGCAGACCAAACACTTTTACTGTAAGCAACAACATAGCATTTTCGGCCTACTGGATCTTAAAATCCGAAAATATCACATTGTTGCAAAATATCTTAATTTCGAGCTATGGCCCACCCCACCCCATATACCAAATGAGGTAACAACAGATTATGCCATTTGCGAGCTAGACGGCCGTGAAAACAGTGAATTTACACCCCTTTTAAAAGGTATCTGATTATGATTCAGATTCAGATTCAGATTCAGATTCAGATATCAGGAAACACTGTTGACAGGGCCACAGCCTAAACGGCTAAATCGATCGATCTGAAATTTTTACCACATGTGCACTTTTGGCGTTTGATGATACCTTGCCCTTACAAATTTTTTGTGCCGCCATTTTGAAACCGGAAGTGACGTCATATCTCAAAAACGGATGGACCGATCGGGACGAAACTAGCGCCAAACGATTCGGACTGTCATCTATATAAAATATCAATAGTCTAAACAGAAATGTACTATTACCGAAACCGGAAATGATGTCATAAAAATGAAAAATCAGACTATAATCATATTTTATAACAATATATTCAGAAGACTTTTAATGTTATATAACATTTATAAATACATATTTTAGGTGGCACTGACGCCAGCCGCCATTTTGAAAACCGGAAGTGATGCCATAACTCGAGAACGGCTAGACCGATTGGAACCAAACTTTCGCTATACTTCATAGCATATTATTTATAGCATTTACATAGCAACAAGAACAACTTTTCTTAGCAACCAAATCACAAAGGCGTATTTTTTTAAGGAATAATAGTCTTTGGTGCCACAATATAATGTTACAAGCTGTAAGAATAAACTGAAAAAAGGAGTGATATCCCCATAAAAAACACTCCGTGTAAAAATACCAGCCAAGTCTCTTCAACTAAAAAAAATAGAAGAAATCTAAAAATTCAGCACTGAAAAGTAGTGATATCAAACAATTGGCCAAGTCAAAACTTTTCAAAAAATACTTGGCGCGAACCTTTTTTTTATGACATGTATAGATGAGTATATTTGATTTCCAGCCTACTTCTATACTATTCATATGCACGATGCGCCAAGTATTTTTTGAAAAGTTTTGACTTGGCCAATTGTTTGATATCACTACTTTTCAGTGCTGAATTTTTAGATTTCTTCTATTTTTTTTTAGTTGAAGAGACTTGGCTGGTATTTTTACACGGAGTGTTTTTTATGGGGTCTGATTTACCAAAGAGTATAAAAAAATGATAGAAAAAAAGATTAATATTTCCTGATTAGATGTTTGCGACTGATATGTTTTCATTACACAAGAAAAATTACAGGTCAATAGCTGTAAGGATATTGTAAGGCTTTTGTAAGGCTTTTGTATATTAAAATCCCTACAACTTTTTAATTCAGTTTAATTCTACCAATGGTTCAATTTGTAGAATTAAACTGAATTTAAAAGTAGTTGGGATTTTAATATACAAAAGCGCTTGAAAAAAAGAATTAGGTAAAGTGAGTTTGAAATTGCTGAAACTTGCAGTAGAATCACACGCAATCATCATTTTGTTTTATTTTTTGAGAAATTAATTGTAATCACATCTTCTTGATTATTTTACCATGGAAGGATTACATATTAATACAGCTTATTCCAAAATTAAAATTAAAAATTAAAAAAGTAATATTTTATCAATGATTTTTCAAGACCTTCCCCTTAAGTCAATTGCAAAAATTACTTTGACATTGACATTGAGATTTGACATTTGTTATATAAAGACGAATCACAATTACAAAACTCATAATTTTAATAAAAATGTTGCAAATATTGTAAATTTGTCTTTGAAATGTATGTAATATTTGTTTCAATATTGCATTGTCTGAAAAATTGCAATATTGCTAGCGAAATTTCAATAAAAAATATACTTTTCAGTATTGACATATGGAGCTGTTTCCTGGAATGTTGGGGAGAGAGAGGTTGGCCAGTTACAAGCTTCAAAGATGAAATTTCTTAGGCGTGTGAAAGGCCTATAATCCCTTATTGATTGTTTAAATAATGTCTTCTGATTGGTCGACGATCAAAATGTTCCGATAAAGTTTAAATTTTGCATGGTGATCAAGACCAACATAACCTAAAATTTTACACATTTTAAGCTCAATCAGTCAAGTATTAATTGTCATTTTACGAGTTTAGTATGGGTTTTTATAAGAGATTTCTGGAAAAAGTATGTATAGGTAAGTCACGACACAATGGATCTGTTATTCATCCAGAGTATTTATGGAGATTGGAAAGCTGCAAAGAAAATCGTCTTGTGCGGTGTCGTGTATCGTGACTAGGGATGTTGCATGTTTATGTGCTCGCTCATCAACGCGTTACACTGAGCGTTTTCCTAGCAAATCAAATAACAATAATAATGAAATAATTATTTATAGCAAATTTAATGCAAAAGTGTAACTGATTTTAGTGGAAATGGGAAATGCAAAGTTCTAAAATTTTGGTTGCGATATAGGAAATGGAAAGTGGATACACGAATACAATAAAGAGAGAGAGAAACAATTTTCTAAGCAACACCAAGTTCCATCCCCCGACTATACACCCTATTCTGTTCCAGTCTGCTGCACCACCGCTTCTTCTACAAACACTTCCACAAGCGCCACCACGAGTGGACGGCGCCAATCGCCATTGTGGCGTTCTACTGCCACCCTCTGGATCACTTCGTCAGCCACCTGACCCCGGTGATGGCAGGCGTGTTGCTGACGCGAGCTCATGTCGTCACAGTCTTGTTCATCATGTCAGTGTTCAATCTGTGGACGCTATGCTACCACTCGGGGTATCGGCTGCCAATCCCTTTAGCGGACTTCCACGACTACCACCATCTCAAGTAAGCTCTAAAGATCATTCTATCAATCTATCAATCTATCAAGATATTATTATATCTTTATTTAGTCAATGCTAGCTTACAGTCAAGTCTTACAAAAAAGTGTTACAAAAAGATTCACGCAAAAATTGGTACTACATTCAAATAAAACATCAAAATATTTATGTGTTGAAGATTAGGTCATAAAATGTTGTCTTGTAACTTTTGATATCCTTAATTGCTCTAATGTTTATATAAAACATAGCCATGGAACATCTGTTGCCTTTCATTTCTACAAAATAGATAAATTATTGTTATTCCCTTGGGTTTCACTGTAGAAATCACAACTTATTCTTATTAAATTACTAAAATTACTTAGTAGACATTAATCCCAAAACGGTTGTATGAATTAATACAGGAAAAAGATAATTTATCAATCCTTATAGTCGTCAATAATTTTCACTAATGTCGAATGTTGTCTGGAGGCTCATAACTTCAACCTAAAGGGGAGTTTCATATGACGTCACGATTTGAACTGTCAGACAGATGTTTTCCAACGCTAACACTTACCTCAATCAGTTTCCTCATATTCCATTGGATTTGAAAATGTATGGATCAATATTTTATTGAGCGAGCGAAGCGAGCGTCTCCTTTTGGCTCTTTTGGCACGGACCTCTGTTTTTTTTGTTTGTTTGTTTGTTTGTTTTTTCTGTTACTGACGATATACAGGTCAGAGTTTTTCTTCGATCGAGCTGAAATTTTGCACACAAGTACGTAACATTTCTGATTGTTGCAGACCCTAATTTTTTTGAAACCATTGATTGGTTCAAATTTATAAAAAAATTAACTTTCGATTGGTTGTTTCGATCAAATTGAAATTTTGACAAGTCATTTCCCCCAAAATTGTACCCAATCAAACAAAGTTTCAGCCAAATCCTCCCATTGGTTAAAATTTAAACCCATCTTTCCTGTGTTTTTAGAAATTTAAACTATAACCGATTGAACAATCAACTTATAACTTCGCATGATGGTTGGGTCCAACATTATCTGCATTTTTGACAATTTTCATACTAATTTGTGTTTAAATCCAAAAGTTATTGACATTTTACGGACTTTTTGCGTGTTTGCTGTCAAATTCACGGTGACTTCGACTCTTCAGTTCAAGACAAGGTAGTTAGAGCAGAAACTTTCAAACGCAAATGAAACTGATAATGACCGTTCAACAGTCGATCTGATATTGTGTAGATACACTTATATCAAATGAGTGGTCTCAGGTATATTTTTTGAAGGAGATCCTGTGATTTTTGAAAATTAACACGGAACCGTTCAATCATATATAGGTTCAATCGATCAACTTAAGGCTTTGCATGGTTATTTGGACCAATATTTTAGGAATTTTTTGAGATTTTTATACAAATCTGTGTCGAAATTTTAGAATTATTGGCTTTTAATGACATTTTCGATAGACAGAATTTCAGTTCGAGGTGTTGCGCGTATCCGTGCTCGCTCATCAACGCGTTACTCAGAGCGTTTTCCTAGTTATTATAATATCGTCTCGTATACTTACTAAATTTAAATAAACATGAAGCTTCTATCAGCTTATTTGTCAGTCAATTCGTCTCAACGGACATTTTTATCAACAAGGGCTATTGAATAAAGCCTAAATACCTTAAAATTTGACGGGGCAAGTTGGCTCAAGCAGAACGCTCTGGATATTTACTCCTGTTGTCCCGGGTTCAATCCCTAAGGATTTCCATTCCAATGAGGTTTTTTATCGTTTCTGTTACGTCATGTACCTATGCCAGCTTCACACTAGTAATCTATGATTATGATATCTATAAACCTTGACTAGGTTGCGATATCCCGTTCTGCGATCGTTTCCTTCCATCATAATCTTCCATCATTTTGATGATTATGAATCATCATAATCTTTCATCCGTCACGTCACCATTATCAGAGTTGTAGAATAAAAGAATAAAATGAACCCACATTAAGTGGGTACCTATTACACTATACAATTAATATTGGACAATTGGAATCTGCAAGACTGAAATTGTGCAATTTGCCTAGTGTGAGAGGGGAAAAAGATTCAAATCTTGGCAATTCTTGGTTGAGAACCGTTTCTATTTCCCCACCTGCAGTTGGACAATTTGAGATGAATAGACACTAGTATTGAAACAAATATCGAAACAGAGAACACAACTTGGTAATATTTAATCATTATTATGTATGAAGATCACATATTAACAGACAATTGAATGCTAATTGCTGTTTAGGACGATTGTTATGATAAAAACATAAAGCTAACCTAACCTCAAACCTTTAAACTGACACATTCAAACAAGATTTGAATTGGGACAATTTGAATCAGGAAGTTTGAATTGCCTTACTTGAATTGTATAATAGTGTAATACCCACTTTAGGAGTAAGTAGTTCTGATTGTACCAGATGGCGGTGTGGGTAACGATTGTGATAATTCTCTTGACAGTAAGAATTATTAATATAATGTTGAATGCTTTCAGATCCAACTCTTGCTACAGCATGTTTGGCATTCTGGATCGTCTGCACAACACTGATGAACTGTTCATGAAATCAAGAATGCAGGATTCAGTCCAGTTGGAGAAAGACAAGTAGAAGATGGGATGTTCTTTGATGTTTGCGATGCTGTAGGTTCATTAATAATCTTGGTGATTTATAATGAAATTTTGTTTTTCTAGGATAATAATATTAATAATAATAATAATAATATAAATGTATGCAGAAAAGAAAGAATCGGAAAAGAGACTTAAGTACAGAGACCTGCAAATTGAAATTGGAAGAATGTGGAAGCTGAAAGCGATGATACCAATTCTTGTTGGAGCGCTGGGTACAATTAGCAAGAATTTTCAAGGTTACCTGAATGCAATTCCTGGCACTCACTTCTGTGAAGAACTACAGAAGACTGCATTGCTGGGAACTTGTCGTATTATTAGGAAAGTCATTACATAATCTTTAAGCACGAATGCCTAAGGGACACGGTGTGTTCCTGGCTTTCTAATAAGAGTGTCTCCAGTATCCCAAAATTGCATTACTTTGTATGTAAGTGTAGTTGATTTACTGTGAATAAAGAAAATAATAATAATATTGTTCAGTGTTATCTCAGAAGGACTATCTAGCACGGCACAATTCTGTAGCTATAAAGTAGTCCATCAAGCTTTGGCTAAGCAATATGGCTTAAGCTGGGTTCCCATACTTCGCATCGAATTCGCTTCCGGTTCGCTTCGCTTTCGCAAAATGGCTACCTTTTAACAAAGGAAATCGTCCATGTTTACATTCGCATGTTCCCGTGTTTCGGTTTCGTTAAAGTTGAGCCAATTTGAACTTTGACGAAACCGAAACGAAACCGAAACAAGTGAACATGCGAATGTAAACATGGACGATTTCCTTTGTTAAAAGGTAGCCATTTTGCGAAAGCGAAGCGAACCGGAAGCGAATTCGATGCGAAGTATGGGAACCCAGCTTTAGGCCCAGTTGTACAATGTCCCGATAAGTAGAATAAAGTTCACTTTAGACTAAAGTGGACTTTAGCAGTCTAGATGGCTGTGTTTCATTGGTTGTTGCCATGGTTTCAGCCGATAAATCCTACCGCTAACTTTGTCGAGACATTGTACAACCGGGCCTTAGTAGAGGAAGAGCAGCCTTACTACAAATGCAAGCCGGAGCAGGCTCTTCGCAATGGAGAAGCGAGGCTTCTGTGGGACTCAGTTATAATAACAGATAGAGCAGTTGAAGCCAATAAACCGGATTTTGTGTTGTTTGATCGAAAAGCTCGGACCGCCAAGATATTGATATTGCTGTGCCACTTGATGAGAACGTCATCTCCACCATTGCTGAGAAGAAGAGGAAGTACCAACAACTCGCAGTGGAGATGAAAGACATGTATCGTCTCCGTAGTGTGGACATTATTCCTGTGGTGATTTCCACAAACGGACTTGTCGCGAGTGATTGGGACAAGTGCAAGGATAAGTTGGACCTGGAGGAAAGACAATTTCGCATTATGCAGAAGGCCGCGATCCTGGGCACCGTAAATATCATACGTTAATTTCTTAGCCTGTGATTCCTTTTAGCGTTATTCAAATATTTAGTGTATAAGCTGGAGCGGAAACTCACCTTGAGTTAATAAAAGTCCGGTGAGTTGTCCTGTGAAAAGAAAAATAAATAAAAACATAAAATAATTATAATAAACTTAATAATAGTCTTAGCGGAAGTTTTGACGGATCAGTCTTCCTTGGAGGAGATCAATGTTGCTGACTTTGCTGCTGCTGAGTATTTAACAAGGCGTCATCAAAGGGGTGGTGTTTCGCCAGTAGTAGATAAGATACTGAGACAGATTAAACATTTAGAGAAGACGGGCGGCATCTCGGGTTCAGTGCGTCATCGATGCCTTAAGAAGCGGAAGAGCACCCGGGAGGAAGGTCAAGTGTCTCATACATGGCCTGAGGCAGAAGCACAAGACTCTGCGGGCTTCTGTCCTAGTGAAAGCGAGACAGAAGGAGGTGGATGGCATTCGTGCATTGAAGACAGCGCGTGGGAAAGTGATGAATCACCTGAGGTGGGTTGAAGATCTTCATCAATAATCCAGGAAGATTTCTCAACAGAGAGCGCCAGGTTGTCGATCTTGAGGTGCACCCGTCACCAGAAGCAGTTAAGGAGTTCTGGTCGGGCATTTATGAGGAAGAGATACCATTCAGGGAAGGAACGCCAGCAATTGACATTTTTCGGCAAATGTGTGATCGTCTCATTCCGAATCCCAGAGATTGCGATGACATCATTCCAGAAGACATTGCGAAGGTATTGAAGGACAAGAGGAATTGGGCAGCGCCAGGAGTGGAGAAGATCCACACATTTTGGTGGAAGAAGTTCACGGCTGTACATAATCGCATGGCAAAGCACTTCAATGCAATGTTGCGAGGGCATCTTGTTATTCCGGATTGGTTCGTTGAGGGACAACTGTGCTTATTCCAAAGAGTGGTGACTTATCCCAACCGAAGAACTTTAGACCAATTACATGTCTCAACACAAGCTATAAGGGTTTTACCAGTATTTTAAGTGAGCGGATGGAGGTTTTAATTCAGCCTGTGTGGGAAGAGATCTACGAGCAAAAGGGTGCGAAACGAGGTCATGAGGGGTGTAAGGAGCATTTGCTGGTTGATCGGGTTGTTTCGCAGGATGCTTCTCGATACAAGAGGAATCTTTCAACAGCATGGATTGATTATCGCAAGGCATTTGACATGACTTCTTATGCCTTGCTCCAGTGTTTGTTTCATTGTTTGAAACTTCCTCCCGATTTGATGGCATCATGGTTAGTTCCAAGTACACTTCATCACTGTAACATGTACTTACATGGGCGCCGAGCTGCTCATAGAACGGCTCGTCGACCACCAAACTGCTGATGTCGCTGACAATGGACTTCGTCTCCCAGTGGGCCACTCTGTCCATCGGTGACAGCGGCACTTTAATGTCTGCAAAACAGATAATTATTCTCTGGATCAAATCATAGAGGTTTTATCATGCTCTAACATGTTGCCTTTGTACAACCATTAATGCTGTATTAGATTATTTTAAATCTTACAATTTGTTTTTATGTTTTATTGTGTCATGGTTTTTAACACAGATCACGAAAAGATAAGGACTTAGAGATTATATATTCTAGTCAAGTATAATTTTCTAAGAAAGGTAATTCGAAAGCAAACTATGTAAATAATATTGCGTTAGGTATTTGAAAATGTCTACGTATCCGTCGGACTCGGACGTATTTTAAAGCTATATTATGTCGGACACTTTTACTGAACTTAGGCATTGACCAGTCGCTGCATTGAAAGAAGAGTAATTCTTGAGATCAATTGTTTTAATCCATGGTCACATAGGTCACTGGCTTTTTAACAATGAAACATTGGACCAGTAGCAGAATGAGATGAGATGTGTTGTGTTCTACATTAGTTCATTTAGAAACTAACCATTCGGCTTGCTGCTTGTACTCGAAAAACTTAACCCCTTTTCTGAACTTCGAGTGGCATCTTTGTATGGCGTTGAACTTTTCCAGTTCCTACACAAAAACATAAACAAGTTATATAATCATATCTACAAACGTTTGTTACAGTAAGAAGAAGAAGCTACTAACTTCGAGTACCTAGTTCTTTTTTTGAAACGGCCTCTTTGTGCCGATTTAAGTATTGAACAACTGTTGGACGACTAGTGACTATCTGCTAGGAATATTTGATGTGATCAATTCATATGCTCAAGAATTTAATGTTTACAACACATATTGTTTGTTATTTAAGTAAATTCAGAAAATACTGGATTCTGTGTTATGTGGGGTATAGATGGAACACAGCTGGCATATCCAAAAAATGTAGCTAGATTTGTAGTAAGTTTTTATTGCTGCAATACACAACACAATTCACACACAATACACAATGTATTATTATGCTTCATCTTTATATTCGAAAAATTATAAATTCATTTTAATTCCCTTTGGAGATGGTGGAGGCCTTAAGAGTCGATAATACCTACTCGCAGAAAATTTCGATTCGGATGAAATAAAATCCTAGAAATGCATGAAATGCATTAGCTCTGGGTTGTACGTAACATTTGTGGCATTTAATTGTGTGTTGCATGTTGCATATACTGCTGCGAGGTAAGTTATTTTAATTCAATATTGAAAACCACAAAGAAAAACATATAAAACGGTCCCTACTTTTTTCATAGCGGCTTGACCGATTGTCTTCAAAATTTAACAACATAAATATAAAGTGTAAATCTGTGACTAGTAATTCAAAAAAATAATAAAAAGTGTTTTTTTCTCGTGTTGCGGAGGTGCTTACATAAGCAATATAATTAGCATTTTGGCACCTCTGCCCTGAAATAAGTAAACAAAAAATAAAACTTTTGGGCCACTTGAGGCACAGATCTATTCTTTATCTATAATCTGTAAAAGTTTTAAGACAATCGGTAAAACCGTTTAGAAAAAAGTAGGGGATATGATGGGATATGATTATAAAATTATTTATAAAATATAAAATAATATTTGTAATTCAAAGGTAACTTATGAAAATAATGTTTGATATCCAACATTGTAATACCTATTGTGTAAACCCAATTATTAATGTTTCTCAAATCACTTCACCTTGTCAGCTGCAAGTACGATTCACAGGGGAGTTTGCATCATTCAATTGACGTCGTGTTGTTGGCACCATTTAGAATATACTATTTCCATGTCAATGTGTTCGTGACCTGCTGAGATCCTGCGATTGTATTATATGCTTTTGACGTGAAGAGTTTCTCGCACTTCATGTCAAGATAGAAACAAATCAAAAATAAAGCTTGGCGCATTGAAATTTCACTGACCATGTTGACTTTCCTCCGTTTTTACTTCTCCTTCTTCGTCATCTTCTTCTTGATGGAATACGCCAAGATTTTTAAGGACAACGGGATATAACAATTTGATTTTATATTAAATAATTTTTTATTTTGTTTTCATATTTTTTATATATATTTACATTACCTAGGTATGCATTTTATAAAAACAAAAATATATTTTTTGTCAAAAGCATCTAAAATGTTGGTCCCGATTACCATGCTAAATTTTCAGTTTATCGGTAAAACGGTTACATTTTTAATTTTCCACCATAATCACAGGATCTCATTCAAAAAAATACTCGAGACCGCTTTTATGTCATTAGATGTGTGTGCAAATGTCAGGTCAATGGGTTGAATGGTGAGCCCTGGGCACCTACAAAAACACACAAAATCCGTAGAACGTGCCACATGAGGAACGTGGTGTCAGTGGAACTCATCGTCATCACCAATGTTGTACCACGTGTCACAATATTTTAATAAATACCAAGTCTCATACATATCTAGATTACGCCAACAGCTTTTTGAGAAATAAATATGAGAGGAAATGTATAAATGCATCAAATAAGGAAAAAATACTAGTAAAGCATCATCGGAAGTAATTTGATGACGACTTCCATCTCTGTGCTATCTTAAAGATAAATAACCTAATCCTTTAAATTATCACTGCTTATCATCCACTCATAAATACATACCTTATGTTCATGTGTCAGTGTAGATAAAGTATTTCGATGTGAGAAGTCTAGCAAGCAAGATGTGTTTCACCAACTCATCATGCGTCAAATGCGTGTGTTCTTGTTTTTCACTCATAAAAGTGTTTTAGTTGCAAGTGCATTTGTCTAGCAAGTCTGTGATGTGTGCCATAAACAGTGTTCTAGTTCACAAATACTTAAACCGACATTATTCATATCAAAATATTAATCTGTTAATGAAAAAATATAAAAATAATAATACAATTTTTAATAATGAAAACAATTAGTACACTACTAATCGGAAATAATTTGATAGCGATTTTTATCTGAGTGCTATCTAGGTATGTTATCTATATGTGCTGAGCAACAGTTCTAGAAAGGTGCCGTCTAGCACCTATCAACAATGTGTCGTCTTGGCGTTATTATTATAGCTTATTTTCTGCAAAGTTTGCATGGATTTTGAGTCGATCAAACGTTGATCAGTTAAAATAAATATAATTGACAGATTGATAGGAATAACCTTTTTGCAACACCTTCGGTCAACAAAATATATAAAATACATTTTTGAAGTGCAAAAGATAATCTTCTTGTTCATCATCTAGTACGAGGAACATTGACATAATACTTTGCAATGGATAAAGAAGATAAATGTGAGGACGACTCGAGTGTTTATGCGAACTATGTGTTCATGAGGCCCATCAGAAGCCAGCAGCCGCCGATGACTTCGCCGTCAAGGTCTGTGCCTGCACCCGCGCCCAGAACCTCCCTGAGACAAGTGGAGGCCTCTAGAGGACCGCAGTAAGAGTGTTTCAAGTGACCTGTTATTGAGCTCTTTATTAGAAGCAACAAGTATCAACGTCAACAAGTATCAAGAAGTAATTCTCTTTTTGACTTGTTTCACTTGGATCACAGATGATTTCTGGTTGCGGTGCGTTAGAGGTCAAACCGTGTCTCCTATCAAGCTTCATTTTCCTGACATTACAGACAACCTGCCTGATTTATTGTATAACTTTCGAACAAAACCCTCTGAATAATTTTAAAGGGCTAAATGTTCTGATCAAGCTGATACTTTGCAAAGACATCACTTCTGCTAACATTTTTAAAAATATTTTACAAACTTTCATCCAAGTCTATCAAGAGTGTACTTTGTCTAAGAAGTATCAACCACTGCACCTTGATGTTCTGAACAGCTAGTTCAGCAACTTTCACACAACATATAATTTGCATGCAGAACAAAACCTCGTTTATCGACGCGTAACAATTTGAAATCGCTAGAGGGCAGCACAGTCACATTCATGCCTAACAACATGCACGTATCAGAAAGTGTAATTGATAATACTGTTATTGTTCTTTGTGTTTTAGTGCTCCAATGAAGGGAAATAGCCATGTATATCCAAGCCATGTAGAAAATACACAAGAGGATGAAGGTATGTTGTGTACTTGTAAGATAATCGCGGAGACAAATGAAAATGTTTCAAATGATACTTGAATCAATTTGTTGCAGCTGCAGGTGGCGAGGTATCCCCCGAGAAACATGATTCAGATGAAGATCCTTGCAGTTGGCTCGACGAACCACTTTACCAGCTCATCTCCTTCATGGTGAGTTAACACGTCTAGAGTGATATGAAGGGATGTGCGTTGTGAAAAATATCCGACCGAACCGGGGCTCGAACCCGGGACCTCTCACTTGCCGGACGAGAGCTCTACAAACTGAGCTACCCGGTCGGACGGACGGACATTAGACACAACGCACGGATTAGGGATGAGGGTTTGAGTGGTCCACACGGTCAATCTTGCAGGACAAACTAACGACAAGCCTGGAAGTTTGATCGTGTGTGGGGCTTTCACCCATTCAAGTCGTCAAGTAAGATGTATGGGGCACTACAGCAAACATGATTGTCCCCCAAACATATTTCCTGGTATTTTCTTTCCAAAATAACGACTCGGGAATGATCTGGACTCACACCGAAGTACGGTTACATTTCCATTTCCATCCCAATTGAGTTATTTCGTGGTTTACCTAATCGTGTTGGCAAATTCTATGAGCTCTTTACTTATTGGCCTCGACTGCCACCTTCCTATATCCCTACTCTTCATCATCACTTCACTCACAATCATCTTCAAAATCATTCACAGCCCGAAACAGCCTTGCTACACAACATATAGGTACAACATAAAAATAGTTCTAAATATGATCTTCGATATTGACACTTAGCACAATTAAAAATTATTACTCAATAAATCTGATTGACTGAAAAATATGAGTTCACACCATCAGAAGTTTGTCCAAACGATCTCCTTGTCTCACTCAATTAATTACCTCTTATTTCAATGATTATGACAAGCATTTATTGTTACGGAACATGACCAGAAATCAATAAAAATTGGTCACCGATTATTTTTTAATTTTCCAAATTAACCTATTGGTATACCTATTTTCTTTATTTATTTTTATTTTTTTATTTTTTTAAACATATATACATTTATGCACTTAAAATTAAGCTGAAGCCCCACAAAGCCAAGTAATGGCTTGAATGCGGGGTAGAATCATATATTATAAAATATCACAAAAAACATTTCACAAACTCTTCAAATAATAACTATACATACACAATAAAAAATACATAGTACATACATAATTGGCATTCATACAACAGACTTAAATATATACAGATTATGAAAAACTATAAAATACTCTCCTCAAGAAGCCATTTTTTAAGTGGCCTTTTAATATCTGAAATTTTATTAAATCCATAGAAAACATTTGGCAAAATATTAAAGAAGTGAGGGACTAAGAATTTTCTTTCCTGTCGACCATAAGAATTTATCACAGCATTCGACGTTACAAATTGATCTCTATTTCTTGTCTCATAGGAATGCTGTGATAAATTCTTATGCTCATCATCAAAATAGTTACTTAAAATAAACATATAAAAGTGTAGTTGTTGCGTTGTAAAAGAGGGAAAAGAGTGAAAGAGGGAATCAAATATTTCCGTGATTATGCACTGCAAAAGTACAAATAAGAAAATAGAAATGTAACAAAGATGAAGGTAACCATTTGAATGCAACAGATGTAAAATTGCATATAATTTACTGAGGTAGTCCAATCCATAATGGAGGAATCAGGCAACATGGAAGTGTATTTCCTCAATCCACTTCCAGTATATTCTAGCGATAGAAAATAAAGTAGTTCACCATCTGCTTGACATGTCTAACTGCAGATGCTGTGTCTCCCTCTAGGAGTCTCCGGTCGCAGAACTAGCGCACCTGATGGTCGATAAACCTCGGGCGTCAACAAGTGACGAGGTGGATGGAATATCTCGGCTGAGAGTCATGGACTTTGTCAGGAAACAGAGACCAACTCTCTGGACTCAAGTTCATCGAGTCATTGCCAGCGGACTTGTAGGTGAGGAAATGAGAATGTTATCGTGCAATGATTGTGTCTGCGATTGTCGAACACACAAATTATACACAAAACAAAATACAAAATATTATTGTGCGAATGTGTATTGTGTTATGCGAATGATCATATCGCATCATACCCATGAAATAAGAATGTTTTCTTTTTAGTAAAATTATCGATGTGTGAATGCAGTAGCATTAATGGCAGCCCAAACACTATTTTATTTTACTTGCTTCTATTTTAAGCAATTTTATAATTAAACAACTACAAAAATTGCATTACTACAAAATATGATGGAGTAAAAAATTTATCATAAAATAAAGAAGAGGAGATCTGCCCCAGTAGCAATGGAGAGCAAGTATCTGTGGCTGATTCGTAGATCTTGTAAAGGCTTTTTACGTGATAGAAGTTAGAATTTGAGATGATTTTCCGATTTGAGCTGATTTGACCAACTGATTTGCTGATTTTTTTCACAACACACATCCCTTCATATCTGGGTTCGAGCCCCGGTTCGGTCGGATATTTTTCACAACACACATCCCTTCATATCATCCTGACTCCATGGAAGTTTTCCAAAGAAACCTACATTCTCATCATTCGAGCTGAAAAGCAACTCGTTATCAGTCGAGTAAAAGAGGGTTGCGCACGCAAGTGCAAAGAGACATGGTGACAGCATCGTCACCGGATGGTATGACAGTTCGTAGAAGCAATCTCTACCTTCATTCCATTCTCCTCGGAGATCTCTAACCCTCATCAGTGTGTTGTGTCTAATGTCCGTCCGTCCGATCGGGTAGCTCAGTTGGTAGAGCTCTCGCCCGGCAAGTGAGAGGTCCCGGGTTCGAGCCCCGGTTCGGTCTGATATTTTTCACAACACACATCCCTTCATATAATCACGTATCAGTTCCCTGTAAAACGTAATATTCGAATCAAGAGCAGAACAATAGCATTCGAAACTATGTAGGAAGTAATACATTATAGTAAGATTCTAGATTGATAATTTTTTCCAGGGAATTTAACGAAAGAAGAAATTGAGTTTCAAGAGGCCAAGTTTGAAATTTTAACCTCCGAAGCTTCGTACCTCAAGTCTTTAAACTTGCTGAAGACTCACTTCAGCAACAGTTTCAACGAGAGCATTCTGTCGAAGAAAGATCACAAGACCGTGTTCGATCCCATCAAGCCTGTGCGCAAATGTTCCAAGGCGTTCCTGACAGATCTGGAGGTGTGTTGGGAGAAGAACATCCTGCTGCACGGGATATTTGACGTGATCTGCAAGCACGCGAACCAGAGCTTCAGAGTTTACGCCACATATTGTTCACAACTCAAGCAAGTTCAGGAGAAGCACGAAGCACTGTAAGAAAACACATTACGTAGCTATAGTTCAAGTATTGGCAAAATAAATTTGTGGTATTAGTAGCTTCCATAAACATTAACTTTGTGAGTACCGATAAATTGTTGATCTAATAATGTTTAATAGGTATCTTTAAACCAGATCTCATTTCAATTATTTTATACCTTCTTTGCTTCAGATTATTTTTTGAATTAGGTAGCGAATGGAAAACATTTTGATGTGTAATTAAACCGAATGCATTGTTTAACTGTTCTCAAATAAGAATAAAATGTTAAAGGGCTTTGACCAGTATGAAATTATCTTATTGTAAAAGCTTTTTTACAGTTTTACAAATGTGACAATTGTTTATTGTCTGTTTGTTTTACAATGTAAACACAAAAAACGATGATTTTATCAATCTAAACAATACAAGTCAATGAAAAATTGATTTCTTCCTTCTTTCAATGAATCTAAGATATAATATTAGCGTGCATTTATTGTTGTACATTTTTTTATGAAACACATTTCTTAACAATAGTTTGAGACGAAATGATCAGAGAAAATTGTGTCTATTTTTCTTTTGAAAAAACTGTATGATTCCAAAAGTGCGTCTAGAATCTAAAATCTACACCTTGTTTACAGAATGAAAGACGAGAAGTTCCGTGAAGCTCTGGAATCTTTGGAAAAGAACTTGATTTGCCACAATCTCAAGTTGGACACATTTCTACTTCTCCCGATGAACCGCATCACGAAGCTGCCACTTCTCCTGGACAAGACGTTGGAAATGTTGGTGGAGAATCGTCAGAACTTAGGAGGGTTGGACTTTGAAGCTGAGCGGGATAAGTGTCTGAATGCCGTGGACGCCATACGTCAGGTATATGACTCATCATGATCTTCTTTAACCAGGAACAAAGTTAATCCTATTTAATTACAAATGGGAGCACATACCTACTGCATTATTATGTTTTAAAAATAAAACAATGCATCTCATTCTTTTCACAGAGGACCTTTACGCTATAACATAATCTTTGTTAACACCTCATAAACCGAGTTCCCATTTACTTACCAATAACGTTTAATTCAATATTAAACCAAACGAATCCAAGATAATTTTGTAATTAATTTACAATCTTCCCTTCTGTTTAAAGCGAACGGAGTATTGATGACTTCTGCCTCGAGAATTCTTAATCTATCAACACAAATATAATGCAACAGAATAATTGTTTGTGTATTATACCGGAAAATAAAACCAATAAGTAATACATATAAATAAGTGATGTTTACATTTTGGAGAAAGGCTAGTATAATATGAATTGTAAAATCCTTAACGGTTGGTTAAATCATGTCAAGACTGGAAATTTTGAATCTTCCTCTTTCTCTAGAAGATCACATTGCACATGTCGACACGAATGACACAATGAGAAATTGTACCTGAATAGACGCGTACCCGGCTGATGGAAAGAAAGATAAACTTTGTCTTAAACACTGTCTGGTAATTAATTAAAATGTGTTCTTAATATTTCTCCTAGGTAACGGAGACATGCAACAGGGAGACTCTCACTCACAACCGTATCGTGGAGATGATTCAAATCCAACAGAGCTTGGTGTTCCGCTCGCCCGTGGCACAGATCCCTCTGATCGGGCCGCACATCTGGTGCGTGAAGAGCGGCGATGTCAAGCAAGTGAGCGTGAGCGAGTTGCGACTTCGCGGTGGAACATCCCGACCCAACGTCATGATGATCCTGACCAGGGGCAAGGCGGCGCTCACGCTGTTCCTCTTGAATCATATGCTCATTGTGACGGAGAAGACGTCGAGGAGGTACTCATATTTAGAATCATTAGATCGTCTCGACCCAACGTCATGATGATCCTGACCAGGGGCAAAGCGGCGCTCACGCTGTTCCTCTTGAATCATATGCTCATTGTGACGGAGAAGACGTCGAGGAGGTACCATATTTCAGAATGTTAATTTAAATTAAAATTGCAATTAAAAATCAGTTGAAATTTCAACTTTAACATGAAGTTTGAATTATATTAACCCTTTCCCGGGCAAATTATTTAAACTTATGGAAACCAGTGACAACAGCGAATTAGTGAATTAGATCACTTTTAAAGCATGTTGACACTTTTTTTTTAATTTTCACTTAAAAAAATTTGGTGGGATAAATACTTCCCACCGCCCATATAAGAAGAAAATGCGTTGTAAAAATATTTTTTTGTTATATTTTTTTTGAATAATATATATTTTTGAATTGAGATTTTGATTTTGTTAGAACTGCATACCTTAATACGTAATTTATGGTTATAAGAAAAGAAAATATCCATGATTTTCTAAAACATAACCTATCAGTTTCGAATAAGAGAGACTATAGGTTGGGCCGTGGGAAGACTACTTCCCGTTTGTAAATGATTTCGTAATAAAAAAAAATCCAGCGGTCAAATGGTCATCAAATATTTATCTAATATTACTTACATGATACCTTACATCAAACATTTACACTTTAGGTTATCAATCCAAATTTACATATAGATATTGAGATATAAATCGATTTTTTGACGAAATTTGGCGTACCGTGTGTCATTTGCTATTTGCCACGGCTTTCTTGATGGTCTAGAGATCAATTTTACCGACCAAACATTTTTTTTTGAAGTTGTGTAATATGCACATAGATAGCGCCACATCAAAGACCCGGGAAATATATCACCCGTCGCCCATACAACGCATAGAAGTTACTGGGAAAACCGTTTCCCACCGCCCGGGAAAGGGTTAAACCACACTCTTTGGACGTTTCACAAACTTAGTTTTTATTTTCAATCACAATATTTCTCCCTCAGTATTTCTCAGGACTTGGACAGTTTTAAACTGAAGCCCACTGAACAGAGGGAGAAATTTGAGCTTGAAAATAAAAATAAATAATGTGAAACGTCCAAAGCAATGAGAGTGTTTTAATTTAATCTACATCAAAACTTAGTGGAATGTAGGCCACTACGGACAAAATAAATTATTTTGGAAATCAGTGGAATGTAGGCCACTCTGGATCAATTATATTTTTATGGAAATCAGTGGAATGTAGGCAACTCCGGACAAAATAAATTCTTTTGGGAATCAGTG
>CAKOGZ010000134.1:0-13778 GCA_934045905.1 Leuctra nigra | reverse complement strand
TTGCACTATAGAAATCAAACCAAGCTATATCGTTCAAAGAGTTGTCTTTGGAACAAAGTATTTTCTTGGGTATAAAAATCGCATGTGAAATTTACCACTTCCAAGGACTGCCAATAAACAGAACCGGTTATCTCAGAATATTCAATATTCCGGGAATACGGCTGCGTTTTCATCTTCAGCTCCTCCGATTAATTTAAATACGGTAAATTAATCACTTGATAACATTTAGTTAATGGTTCACCTTAAATTTTTGATCATATTTGTAAAGTTAAAGGTTTGGCAACTGAAAAAAATACATTATTTCTTACAAAATCCTTATCATATTTAAAATTCTAAATAAATGCATAAATGTATAAATGCAAGAACTTACAGTATAGAGGTCGCTGGTGAAGTTGAATGCGCTTGCGCTGAGACTGTCCAGCGCCATCTTGTCTGCTGAGTCGAGTTGCTGCGCATGCGCTGCTCCCAGCAGGATAGACAACACGCTCAGCACCTTCATAGCTAGCGACATCTAGAAGCAAAGAGGAACATTCATAGAAACAGTGACATTGGAAATATTTGGCTCCAGACATAAGCATTAAATAATAGCACGTTTAAAGGCTTATCACTCGATACAAATCATGTATGTATTCCTATTTTGAGAGAAGGAAATTCTGATACAATATTTAATATGCAGTAGGTAGATAGTTTTCTTCAATTTGTCAATTTAATGTGTGCGCTGAAGGGCAGTTCCACTAAATGTGTCGATCTACGTTAAAAAATATAAAAAAAATTAGTTGTAATTTTAAGTGTCTCAAATTAGTTTCGTGTTTGCCCTGATTGTCTATTTGGAGTTACTGAACTCTCAACTTTGCCCCTCAATTCCAAGAATAAGCAGCGTTTTCTACCCCTTTGATTGGATCGTACAGTATTTACTACGATAATCGAAAACACAATCTACTACAAAATGAACCCTTATACCTACATGCCCATTTCCCCTTAGACCCTACTGTAATACCTCAAAAAGCACGATAATGAATGGTTAAGTATGATTATAAAAAGTCGGAGGCGAAGGCCACCGAACTCCATATTTCTTATAGTTTTTCGAAGGTAGTTCTGTATTATTAGTCCCCGGATTCGGGTCTTTCGAGAGCCCTTACCTCAGTTATCATTGTATTTATTAATCCCCCCCCCCCCCCCCCCCCCCTTATGATTTCTCCTGCGCTCGCCTTCAATTTAAGTTGTATTGCCACTGGCGTCTCTCGTTATGTTTTACGTAGTTTTCCTCAGTGTTGAGGCAAATGATGGGATGGTTCCACTGCATCTGTGTATCATATCCCTAGAGAATAATTCATCCTATATGACATTATCCGAATTGCAGAGAAGTGCGATGCTAAAAGTCGGCCTTGAGGTAAATAGTGGAGATAATTGAGCCTAAATGTATCGTAATAACTTTTGAACAATTCAAATTAGGGATATGTGACAATATTAGCATATCTCACTTTCTCTTAACAATTTAAACATCAACTTAAAAATACAATGTTTTTTCTCAGACTGGTGAAAAATCTGATTTTTTTAAATTCTTTGAATATAAGTATTAAATATATATTTAAATATTGTATCAGGCTAATTATTTTTCACATTTTTGTAAATTGAATGGTAAAATAGTAATGACAATATGAAGGATACGCAACACGGTTCAATGAGTCATTCGATTCATTGAAATCAATCAATAATTCATTGAAAGAAAATAGGACCGGTTCTAAATGATACGTATTGTTGATTCAATTTCGCGTCGACACGGTTACATTCGTTGAACCAAACGATTGAACTCAATTAACTGAATGAAACATTGAACCGAATATACCAGGTAGTTTTACACTTACCTCAATCATGTGAAATTCTCGCACAAGCTGACTTGAAGAACTTCTGCGCAAACTGAGCCAGTAACAAAGTGAAGCAAATGCGAAGATGGGTTAACAAACTGATAAGAGATTCACTTCGATCAGCTGGAGGTCAAATGACCTACTGACGTAATCATTGTATATGGGTCAATGTCAAGAAGAAAGGGATCTATGCAATGTCATGGTTAGATTAATTGTTACTTGGTGCGAATAAGTTCGAGAAATACAGGAAAAACATGTCACATCTTGATATGCAAATATTCAAGGGAACCATTTTTCAAATCCAGGTTTTGAAAAAAAATCTTTCACTTTATTACATTTAGAAGTTGGTGAAAAAAAATTATTTAATGATGTAAAATTTTTAAAATAAAAAATATCGTTGAAACAATTTTAAAGAGCAATGCTTCTTACTATCATTGAAAAATGGGAGGCCACCTACTAGAGTGAGACAAGGAGATCGCTTGGACTGACTTCTGATGGTGCGATCGAACATTCAGTCAATCAGATTTATTACGCGATCATTTTTTGTTTTAGTACAGAGTGTCTTCTTTCTTACCTACTTTTTTTTACATGGTATAGGTTTTGTATAAATAATCCCTCAATGGTTCAAGCAAAGCTTTGTGGTTGATCAACGATACGTATTTTTTAAAATTAAATTTAGGTTTTAGTTTTGTAATCGCAGAAGCAAATTTTTATTGATTGCTTGAAAATTCTAAGTCAGTAAAATAAAATAAAAGCGGTCGCTGGAGTAGTAATTCGATCTATTGTACAACATTTGTAATAAGTTTGCATACACATCTGTAATAAAAATAAAAGTCGCATGTTATGCCCACTCTGCAGACCCCAAATTAAATTTAAATTGTGAAATGATGAGCTAAAACACAATTTTTTTAAAACATTTTTATGGGAGGACAATGGTGAAATTTCTACATTTTTTTTTTATTTTTCAAAAATAAATTTCAAAATGTTTTATATATAGCCTTTATAAAATAGAAATTAACTCTTTTAAATAGTATTTTTGGGTGGAATATCTTACCAAGGCAGAGGCAGAATGTAGCAATTGGTGTAATAACCAAGAGAGAAATTTACCAAGCCCTGAGACGCACAAAGAATGGGAGAGCACCAGGCCCTGGAAATGTTTCAATAGAATAGGGAATATGCAAAAGTTTTTTAAAGCATTTTCAATACACATTTTCAAATTAACAACATACATGTGGGTAAAACGCGCTATTTTCAAACTCATAAGTGTAAATTTTCATTTATAAATATGACAAATTAAATTCAGTAGACATTTTGGCGGGAAAATAGTCTTTCTGACATTACCTAACGAGTGATGTCATATTTTGTTGTAACCATGGCAACATCATTGTTGGTTGATAAAAATGATGTCACTCGTTAGGAAATGTCAGGAATGCTGTTTTCCCGCCAAAATGTCAGCTGATTTTCAATTTCATATTTATGAATGAAAATCTACACTTTTGAGTGTGAAAATAGTGTGATTTACTAACGAATATGTTGTTATTACGAAATATAGTAATTAATAAGTTCTTGCATATTCCCTATTGGTGAAGAATAGTCCAGAAGGAGTCATAGAAATCCTACAAGACATCTTTAATAGATGCTTGATTGACGCTGAGCATGTACCAGAAGAGTGGAAGGTTGGATACATGAGCTCTATCTACAAGAAAGGATCCCGAACGGACTGTCATAATTATAGAGGAATCAACGTAACTGCATCTATTGGAAGATTGTATGGGCGTATTATAAAGACTAGATTGGAGCAAGAAGTTACCATTGGAGAAGAACAGTGCGGTTTCACAGCGGGGCGCTCATGTGTGGATAATATTTTCACCTTGAGGCAGCTAGTGCAAAAAAGGGTAGCGAGAGGCAGGGAGACTCATTTGGTGTTTGTAGATCTAGAAAAAGCGTATGACACAGTGCCGTTAAAAAGGATGTTTGAGGTGTTATACGACAGCACTATTCCTCATGCATATGTGGACACCATAAGAGACCTGTATGAAGGACAGAGGAGTGTAGTGAAAGTAGGAAATCGCATGTCCAGTAGCTTCGAGATTACGAAGGGTTTGCGTCAAGGGTGCTGCCTCTCACCTTCTCTATTCAAAATCTATATAGATAAGGTTTTGCAAGAATGGCAAGCCAAGTGTAAATGGATGGGTGTGCCTGTGAATGGAGATTACCTGCATTCCCTTCTCTTTGCTGATGACCAAGTAGTGGTTGCATTGGACGAGGACGACTGCAATTATATGATGCGGAAATTATCAGAAACATACGAAAAATGGGGTTTAAAAATCAATTTTGACAAGACCAAATACTTGGTGGTAGGGGGAGAAGGTAATGACATGGACGTGGATGGGAAGGAAGTGAAAGAGTGCCGAGAGTATAAGTACTTCGGATCTATTTTTTCATCGGAGGGAAGTAGTCGGAGAGATATTAGCAGCCGGATAATCCAGGGAAGACAAGCGGTTCAGAAGCTGAACTCGATGTGGTGGTCTGAACAACTGCAGAAGCCTACAAAGAATAGAATTTATAGCAGCATTGTACAAAGTATTCTTACATACGGATCTGAGACCTGGGAAGTAACGAAGAGGGATAAAGAGAGGTTGATGGCGGTTGAAATGGATGCGCTCAGAAGAAGTTGTAGGGTGTCAAGAATTGAGCATATTAGGAATGAACAGATACGGAGATGGATGAAGAAGGAAGAAACAGTGGTAGAGGAGATAGAGCGAAGGAGATTGTGCTGGTATGGACACTTAAGAAGAATGGATCCCCATAGGTGGCCCCTGAAGATATGGCATTGGACCCCTCCAGAGAGGAGGAAAAGGGGCCGACCGCCGAGAGAATGGCAAGAAGATGTAAATGAGGCAATGGGGAGAAGAAACTTGCTGGAAGATGGTTGGATGGACAAGGAGAGGTGGCGATTGGGGTGTGACAAACGGCCTGTGCTGTAAAATACTCACAATATATATATATATATATATATATATATAAATAGTATTTTTCCTTGTAAAATACTGTAAGTATTTAATTGTTTTTCTGTAAAACGCAATGCTTTACAATGCGAGCACAATATTTCATATGCTATTATATACGTATTTCATATATATAAAATTAGCTCAGCCATCATGACCATGCACAAATTCAAATTTCCAAAGTTCGATGTTGCCATTGTGCCTTATTGTAAAAATTATGACATTTCCTTTAAAACAGTAGATTTTGTGATTTCATTTTTATTATCATAAATATGTTCTGGTCAACCTCGTTGCCAACTGTGAGAATGTTCACGTCTGTTCTTCATGTTCTAATGACCTGTGAATCTGCCCATGAACATAACTTGCTTGATTGTCTTGTGGTAGATCGCGAACACGAAGGGACGATCTGCATTGAACACGGTTGGCGGTGGCGGACCGTTGAATTCGAAAAGAGAGTCAAGAGAGAATGTTACTCCTGAAAGAGAGTGATTTCCCTATGAGTTTACCTTAACAGTCTCAAAACTTCCATTATCGTGATCAGTTACTTATGATTTATTCAAAGAGGGAAATATTAAAAAATTGCTATGAACAAAGGTTCACAAAGTAGACAAACCGTTAAACTAACCCCAAGGCCAACTAGCAGCTAAATCTTCTCAACAAGGAGATAAAATTAATCTATTCAGAAGCGGAAGTAGATAAACAAAAAATCATATATCATCTTTAATTGAAATGAAAATTGTATTAATATTTGATAATTGATTAGATTATTGAAACACGTAAGTACTTTAAATAACCTCCATGCACCTAATAAAACACTTTGATAAAAACAAGTCGTGATATTTGCGATTTTTCAAAATATTTCAAGTCACAATAAGAATATAAATATCGATGCCATACACTAGCAATTACCAATATCAATTATTATGAATTACTGTAATTATTAGATTTAACCACTATTTGTTATACATTTGTTAAAATTTGCTAATTATGAGCATCTACAATTTGGTTTCCAATTATGAAAATATGTGATAATAGAAAAACATGGCACAAATCAAATAAGGTGCTGGGTGATGTATTTCTTGCATGTGATAAACGATCAGCAGACACCTCTGGAAATATTAACTTCCTAGTAAAAATGTTAATGTACGAACCTGTCGCCGCCGCCGCTTCAGTTCCTTCTTCGTCCACTTCGATGAAGGCTTTGTGAACAACTTGGCTCACTCTCAGCGGCACTCCATTATCAGTAAGTCCAGAGAAGTCCGCAGCGCCACTGAACATGTTTGTCATCCCCAACTAAACAGGAAACATACACTTGATTTTACATAAAGAACATCATCAGTCGTCTTCTCGTATTGTTCAAATTATCTACACCAAACCTTACAGAGGTATTTACTACTGCTTCATTATTCATTATAAGATGAAAGAATGGATATTTGAATACGGAGCATGACGTGAAAGGAAATAAGTGAAGCTTACTGAGAGAGAGGGTCGAATTAAAATTATCGATGTGGATGTGAATTATTGGGGTCAATGGAAATTAGGTAAGTGCAAGAAAGAGAGGAATTCCGGGAAGAGAGAAAGATTCAAATGCCCTGCAGCCTGCGTTTATGGAATGTACTCAAACTTAATGGATAGACTGAGGGAAAATATATTTATATACATATATTTTATTTAAATACGTCCAGTCTGATTTCGATTTCATTTTACTCTGGAAAGCTTGCAACAAAGAGTAGTTTATTTAAATTTCTAGCTGGGTTCACCTGCCTTCGTCAGAGGATACGTTAGTTCAATGTCCTGCTCCACACGGAACTTGGGTAGAAACACTTGGAGTGAAGTGTCACTGAGCTGGTTGATGAATGACTCCAGACCCTTATCCTTGATCTCAGCTTCAAGATCTCCCAAATGTTTGTCCACACTTGGCAGAAGAACTATCATGCTCACGTCACAGTCCTGGGGAATACAAGAAGAAGGAGAATGTATTAACACAGGAACAGAAATGTTCTTCCTAAAAAGCGTAAAATTTCTAAATATTCTAGAATGTGTAGTGGAACCTGACATTTTCCAACTTGGAATTGATGTAAAATGATGCAACCCCGAGTTTTAAATAGCTAACCTAGAGTTTAATAAGATTTTAAACATAAGTTTGTTCTACAAGGTACTCTCTACTTTCTGGTGAATTTAGAGTCATTGAATATCTACCTACTAGAGTAAAGCCCAATTTACACGGAGCAACTTCTTGTACAACTTCTGTACCACAATTCTGTGTCACACTTCTTGAATGGAAATTAGTACATGTTTTAAGTTCTGTGACAGAAAGTTGCGTCGTGTAAATACAAAATTGTATGAAAAATGGTAATGTGACACAGAAGTTGTTCAATAAATTGCACCGTGTAAAGGGGGCTTAATACTTTGAGATTCAACTCACACTGTATGGCAGCTCCAGGACTTGTGTGTGAGAGTCCTGAACTTCCAAGTAGGGATGAGTTGTCCTGTCTTCCATCATCTCGACGTCATGAGTCGAGCCATCAGCCAGATGGAACGGTTTCGTAAGTGTCACGTCTGTCTCAAACGGATTCTGCCAATGCGCTTTGAAGTAGACGGCGTTGACCAGAACCATAGCGGTGTCGCCATTCAGGCCATCTGAAAGGTTTTAACACATTGTCACGAGTTATTTTATTCGACATATTTTATGACACTCTATTTTTGTCCTTCTTACAGTGCTGTAAATGATGCTAAAACCCAAAGATCATAACTAGAATGTCTTAATACTTCCATAATTATTTTATTGGTTATCCAAAATAATATAACAATATTTCTCTATGTTTTATGTCGTGTGCAAAAATGAATCATATCTAAATTGTGTTTACATTTTTTAATTGGAAAGAGTTACAAGGTGCAAATCAATTCTTCTATATTCATATTTCAACAATCTTATTACGACGTATTTAGTGGGGTTTAAGTTTTCATAACATGTATTATAAAAATTTCTTCCACAATTACACCCCAAGGTTTTCATATGTACCTACGATATATTTGTTTAATCATCAAATTCTCTAAGATTGACAAACAAGCAACGCCTTTGAGGAAAGAAAGGAGGACATCTCAGATAAATATCTCCATCCTGACATCTTAGAGCGCTTTTAGATAATACAACGAAGAAATATTTAATCGCCACTATTTTCGATCCGCTGTAAGTGTGTTTTGAACACAAATTTGAACCACTAGAAAAATCAATGTTTGAAGATTATCCTTTCGTTCCAGGGTGCCTATTCTCGAGTTGAAACCGCATGTGGAAATGTTCACATCCGCATGCAATGGCGTCAAATCATGCGAAATCGTATTCTCGAGTTTGAAACCGCCGCCCAATGCGAAAATGACATGCGGAAATGTTCGTTCGGTGTAGGGCCCTTGAAATCACTTCCGCATGCAGTTTTTAAGGTTATGTCAAACGAAACAGTCAAACTTTGTCTTTATTATGGACGCATTTATCATAATGCTGGTTTGGAAAATGTAGAAACAAGAGTAAATATTATAAATACCTTGGAGTATAATATAAATACAATAATTTTAATAAACTTTTCCTTTCCCCCGTTATTTGCTTCATATTTCGACAACAATGAATATTCTTATTCTAAATTCTAAAGATGAATGAAAAAGATTTCTACCTCACAGCCAGTTTTAATCAGACACGGCCTTCGTGAAATTCTTAAATTCAAATTGAAAATCTTCGTTCCCATTGGTCAATTTGTATAATTCCGAACTTTGCCTAAAGTCGACACGCCTGTGTTTTGTTGTTTGTGCGGTTGCTAAGGAGGATGTAGATGTCAGTTTTGCCACGCGAAAGTAAATCTCGAGAATAGGTAAGTTCGCATCATGACTTTCGTTGACGAACTTGGCGTGCGAACATTTCCAATTCCGCATGGTTGATGCGAACTTTCGAGAATAGCCACCCAGATTACACTTGCGTGAAAAGGCATGGTTCAGGTAAGAAGGTGAATGCCGTGACTTGACATAGTGGAAGAAAGGTGCAGGTCCACCTTTTAATTCAGTTTCTCTTGATTTATAATAATTTCGTTTGTCTGATGCATATCATTCTCTTCTGCCGTCTGTGGTGAGTTTTTTCATCCATAATTTTTAAGATTGTGATGACTGTATGAGAAGATATCAGTTGAAATGAAATGCTGTAAGATGAAACTTTTGATTATGAGAAAACAAGATTATTGAACAAGGCACATAGATCGCTTCATCGATGGATGAACGAGATCAGCCTCCTGAATCTCCACTAGTTCAAGGTCAAATATCTCAAACTAGTCATACAATAATATGTCCAAACTGCACTGCTTCGTTTCCATCTGATTCAAAAGTGAATTTTCTTGATTACTTTGAGACGTGCACTGAAATATCAGACGATGGAAATCACCGGTCTTCCTTGCGAGGACCTGAGTTTCAAGAATGCCCATATTGTGACAAGTCCTTCATTCGTGTCAAGACGCATATCACTAGATGTCACAAGAATGAACTTGAAGTTACCGATAACACCGTATTGCCAAATCATAACGTACAAGTTGATATAGATTCATCAACTCAGATGGCAGAAGAAGAAGACATGACTGGCAAACCTCAATGCTCACATTGTAATAAATGGTTTAAAAGTGTGCGAATCCACATTTTTAGAGCCCACCCGGACATTCATAGAGATCTTGTAGCTTCAAAATATACGCAGCAAGTTACGGGCATTGGTGTTGAATCACACTTAGAAACTTGGCTTCACGAAGCTAACAAAGCCGAGCTTTTAAATTCCCAGTATGAAGTTTATAAAGCTAATTGATGTCAAAACGGTCAACAATTCAAACGTGGAGGTGGAGTACTCATCGCAGTGTCCTGAAAAGCTACCATCATCTGTCACGAGAAGAGACATCGAAGCTCTGAGAGAATCTCTTGCCCTGGTAGAAAACGCCATGAAGAGGAATGATAACGTTGTTCGATGTGGGGATTTCAATCTGCCCCAAGTCTTCTGGCTTCCTCAACAGACTTCCTCAACATTCTAAATGTCTACAATCTGCATCAGTAACGGTCATCACTTAGATCTCCTGTTTTACAACTCTCCACTTTTACCCTTTTACTCTTTAATGTGTCTTGTTTATTCATATTTATATTTATTGTGTCTTATGTAACTTCTTTAATCATAGTTTAAAAATATTTGTTTTTGTTATGTTTAAATCCCACTTGTGGAATACTTGTATTCTGTTGGCGATTTCAAATAAAATGAAAATGAAAACTGTAATTGTAAATGTTGTGATATCTTGTAAGAGACTCACCAATGCTGACCAAGTCCTTGATCTTGTGGTTGGTTTTGTTTTCCACCCAACTGTTGATCTTGTCCGCCGCGTCAGAGGTGAAGTCCACGACCTCGGCCTCGGATTCAAACACTTCCCTGGATTCCTGCAGGAACTCTGCATTCAGAGTCACAGCCTTCTTCACGTAGATCCTGTTTGCCAGCTCCAAGGCCACATAGTCACTCTTCTAAAAAAACACACACACACACACACACAATGTTACATGAAATGACGGTACAATTCGATTCAGTTCTGCCAATTTTGTTTCGAGAAATGGTAAACACACATTTTCAATTATTGTACAGTTCTTTGATGAGAAGGTATTGACGGAGTGAAAATAATCGGCCCGTACACGAACCTCTCACTTTCCAGGCATAAGTTCTACCATCTGAGCTTGACACATCACTTACAATCATTCTCCGTATTTTGAATTAATAGGTAGTTTTAATTATAAAGAAAAATGTATACAACACATTGTATCAATTGACATATTGTGTTTCAAATTGCCCATGGTGAAAGAGTAACCCTTCCTCTGTACCACGGTACAAGTCAACATTTTCTCAATTACAATAGATGCGTTTGCACAATCGTTGAATCCAACTCTATAGTTATGATCGGTCAAAATTAGGTATAAATATAATACTCTGCCTTCTGTCTGTCAATATAATCTTACACCTTTCGACTTCTACCTTTCTTTTTAGCTAAAGACAGTTCTTGGAGAAATGCTTTCATTACACAACCAGGGAATGGATGTGAAAATCTGGGTATGACAGTCACCCCCTGTTTTACTCCAAGATGATTGGATAATATTTTAGTTCCTCGCTGGCGCAAACGACAATGTTGCGTGGTACCTTTGAATATATGAAGTGTGACTCTATAACCATGCGGAATTTGAAGGATATTTAAATTCGGTAGGTACTGTTTCCTAACAATAATCTTCAATTGATACAGCCGTTGGCATTAATTCCAATCATTACTATGAGATAAATAATAAAAGACAATGCAAAATGAATCTACCATAGTTTTGAATTGCCGGTAGACTTGTTTATAGGCGCGTGTAGTGTCGGTTGTCCCCGCCAGATGGAGCGCTTGTCTCATCTGCTGCGCTGTGTGTGATCGAGCTCCGAGTGACGTCATAGTCAAGATGGAGTGGATGCTGAGTGGCGAGAAGACCACGCTGCCAGGCGACTTGGATAGCTCCTGGTGAAAACAGACCATGACAGACAAACAGCTCATTATTCCGTTCATTGAGGCCGGGTAGGACCAACTTTGGATTAAGTTAATTATCGATGGTTAGTGGAAATTGGTGAATCTTATTGGCTGTGGAATTCGCGCCAACTTGATTCATTGGTTAACCATCGATAGTTAACTTAATCCAGAGTTGGTCCTACCCGACCTGAAGGTAACATATTAACTGAAATGTTCACTTCAGATCTTAGCGTCTAAAATTATCTTTTTTGATGTCCAGAGTAAACGAAATTCAAATAAGAAAGCCAATGAATTGGGTACAAATTTGTAGTGTAGAGAAGGTCTTACTTAGAATCGTTAAAGAAATATCCAACATACGTATCCTCGGAGTACAAATAAATCATGAAATAAATTGAGATAATCAACTGTTTCAGGAGTAGGTTTGTTGTTTCAGAATTTATACATTTGTAATTCAATTGCTGTTCATTGATGGTAATATTTTGCCATCAATATATAATTATAAAAATGGTCATTGGAACAACGTATTTTCTTGTGTATAAAAATCGTAGGGACAATTTTGCTACTTCCACAAGGTCTGCTAATAAACAGAACCGGCTTGTCGTGATTATCTCGGAATATTCAATAGTGCAATAGTTTAGTTTTGATCTGAAGCTCCTCAAATTTACAAAGGATTAATTTCAATAAAAAGGTAATTTCACTTGCTACCACTTGATTACCACTTATAATGGTAATTTACATTCATACCAATTTGAACACATTTGAAATGTTAAAAATGTTTTCTAACTGACAAAAATACAATAGATAGGTAATTCATACAAAATCCAGTATACCTATTATTATCATCAAAATTAAAATTCAAAATCATAATTGACCTATTGTAGATTTATCGACGCAAGTGTCCAGAGGATTACGTCCATAAGATTGAATCTACCGTCTTGTGGTGTTGAGGTCTGACATCGCAAGTATCTACTTGCGGTCACAACTTCTGCAGAGCATGAGCATGTAAGTCTAGTGTCCAAGATAATGATCCAATAGATCGGCTGTATAAATGCAATAACTTACAGCGTAGAGGTCGCTGGTGAAGTTGAATGCGCTTGCGCTGAGACTGTCCAGCGCCATCTTGTCTGCTGAGTCGAGTTGCTGCGCATGCGCTGCTCCCAGCATGATCTAGAAGCACATATGATATTAATTTACTCTTGATGCACAATTTATGAAAATGTTGTGCCAATAGCTCAAGTGGCTGTCGTTTAGAGACGTTTTGAATTTGAAGTGATTTGCAAAAAGGAAATTACATGCCAAACAACAAACGAAATATCAAAAAAAAATCTTGGTTGTTTGATTGTGTTTATTTTCAACAATAATTAATGTCGTTATAAATTTCCGAATATGTAAACGTTATTAAAATAAAAATTAATATGTGATTTCCACAAAATGGCACCACAAAAATGCATATAATTTTTTTATTCGTTAACTAAATTTATCGTATCAAAATAGTATCTTTTTTATTTTTATTTGCAATAAGCATGTGCTTTAAATCTCAAATTGAATGTGGAATATATATATATTTTTTTTTATGTAAGTCGAAAATGTTGTGGGGTAAAAATAGTAGAGAAGAAATTGTAACTCGCTTGTGTACGTTTTAGGCATGTATAATAACAAAATTTTAATGAAAATAGTGCTAAAGAGGCTAGGAAGGGGTGTTAGAAGGGTTAGTCACTCGAGGAAAGGTAGGTTAGGGGGTCGGCACTTGCAAGGATGGTACACACACTTGAACACTGAAATGTTGCTTATTTACGTGACGTTATGGAAGAAGAATGTATTTCAAGTTATTATAATACTCAAGCAATGTAAACACAACACAAAACTTCTCTTCTCTTGAAACGTCAAACAACTGGACAGAAAACAGCTGATCGCTTTCTTCTCGAGAAGTCCCCTCGCTTCCGACAAGGCGGCTGATATGAAAGAGTAAAAATTCGACACGATTTTGTTGATCCACCCAATAATTGATACAGAATACGAAATGGAGATCTCGGTTCTTAAACTGCGAGAAGTACATGATTTTACTGTTTGATTGTCATGATTTTACATGATTTCACTGTTGATCGACAGTGTTGATCGACAATTTTTTTTTTTATTAAAAGGTATCTTAGATAATTAAATACTTGCTTAAGTTACCTCAAAAGTCAGATGATATGAAAAGGAAAATCATTTCCGTTTAGTAGCTAATTAGTTGGCTTGTTTTGACAGCCCCAGTTTTGAAAACCTCGATTCCGAATTAGGATTCGAAAATAATAATTATTTTCGAATTAATTATTAGGAAAGAGTACCTAGCTGTTAAAAAACTGTCTATTATCTAATAT
>CAKOGZ010000130.1:0-15600 GCA_934045905.1 Leuctra nigra | reverse complement strand
AAATATGTTAGAATAGTAAAACAACACTCCACCGCAATTTGCACTGTTTACTTAACTGATGGTTAAATGTTCCCGTCAAGGCAGCTCTGCATTTGACTGATGATGACGTATCGCGCTAGAATGATGATTGATGACGTCATTTGGCAGCAATGAATGACCCATGATTGACGATTACTAAACCCCAAAAAAACTGCATTTACATTCCCATCACAAGGAATGGGAACCGCTTTTATCCGTCCTAAAAGATTAAAATATTATTGTATTGAACGGTTCGTAATGAAACCGTCGTGGTTGAATGATGGACAGGACGTTTGTAAGCAATCCTCGTCCTGGCAATGCAATTCTTCTCATTTCCCATTGTGTCGGGCCAGCGAGATCAAATTGCGATATTTTTGTGGCAATCTTTTACAAGGAAAAAGTGCGAATGTTTTGACATGAATTAATGATATTTTTGAGAAATTTTGTTGCTCCGTTTGAAATGATAATTAATGGTGTGTTTTGTAGAGTTGAGAGTTTGAATAACGATTTACTGAGACGCAGAGAATGAGGTTCAAGATGAATATTCGTGTTACTAACATTTGCATTTGACTGAGAGAAACCTGTCGGGAAGGACGACTGAGGTAATGGAATCCGGACTTCGAAGTGTAACTCAGTCGTCCTCACTGACTGTGTTTATGAAGCTTTCCCTCAGTCGAGAGGTAAATGTAAGAGACAAGAATATTCATCTTGAGCCGGGGGGTTTTGTTCCCAATCCTGGAGCTTAACCCTTGAATAACCATTCAATATAAATAGGTACTTAAGGTGATACTAGCGCTCGGCCGTTTTAGAAAATTGAGAGACAAAAATTGTTTCATAAGTGAGTGTAACTTTGATAGGAAGTTCACATGATCAGTCTTATTGTATATTGGTAGCACTTTTTCATTTTTGCTTATTGCATTGTTAATTAGGCGCCGGTTATTCAACAAAAACGCGCAAAACTATGAAATTTGCGATACGATTGGAGACCAAACCCATAAACCAATTGATCTCAAATTTTAATCATGATTAGATGAAAGACAAACTTGGGGTTATCACTTGGCACATTTTTTTAAATTTAATTTTATACGGCACCCAGGAAGACAAGAAAATAGCTAATTTTTCATCCAAAATCCACTAATTATTACTAATTAACGAAACAAAAAATTAAAAATATACCAAGGGATAACCCTAAGTTTGCCTTTTATCTAATTACGATTAAAATTTCAAATAATTTGGTCTACCCATTTAGTCTCCAATCGTATCGCAAAAAGTGTCTACAAAACGCAGCAAAATCGCTCGCGCTTGCAGCACCTTAACCGTTAGAAATACTTTACCCACACGTTTAAATTTAATCCATAACAATGGAATGCATAACAATCCATGCACACAATAAACAATAGTACTTCTTGTTAGGTCACGGACTCCAACTTTTAGTTTTATTTGTGTGCCCGATGCTTGTTGAAAACTAACTACAAATCTGTCAAGAAGCTCAATGGTAGTTCATTTTAACACACTCTTTTGTAATCAATAGAAATTATTTGAAAAGGCTTCACTCCCTTGTGAATTTATCCGCACACAGCAATAACTGTACAACCTGTCCAGTATAAAAACAAGAGTTCAAAGACGATGAATATGCATTTGGATTTCTCTTCATCCGTCTCCTCTGAAATCTCGTGTGTGTTGAATCACCAGCAAACAATATGGCGATGTTCACTTGTCCTAGTTCAGGGGTCGGCCCTTGGGTTCAGGGGTCGGCCCTTGGGTTCAGGGGTCGGCCCTTGGGTTCAGGGGGAACCTTTTTTGGTGAAGGAGCCAATTTCCCAAAAATTAATAAATTAGATGATATGGGAGCCGCAGTAGAGGAAATCGAATATAATACACCGAAAATAATAAATTGAATGACATTTTGTTTTTGATATTTTGACGAATTGTTGCCCGCAGGGCGTATTTGGTAGAATTTCAAGAATTTGAAAGATATTCTGCGACTCTAAAATGAATAACTTGAATCAAATAACCTTCCAATTGTTGCCCCGCAGGGCGCATTTTTTCGAAGTTTAAAATTTTTCGATTCCAGATCTTTTTTTTATAAAGAGTCATTTAAGAACCACCAAGAGCCGCAGGTTGCCGTCCCCTGGGCTAGATCTTGTAGAAGTGTGTTGACGTGGTGTTTGTGTTGCAGAGTCGACTGGCGCCTGGGAAATGTGTGACCGTGTCCAGAAGCGCCAGTCTCTCGCACACCTCGTCCAAACACTCGCTGCAGAAGGAGTCCACCGTCGTGCTCGCCGAGCTCGCAGACACCCAGATCAGTGAGTACATTACTTGACGAGACACGCTCTCACCACAGGGCCCCTATTCTATAACTTTAAAATTCCCGATTCAGCCAGAACCCGAATCGATTCAATGTTAATCCATATGGCCGTGAATCGGATTGCATTACAATAGGGAATTTAGAAGTTAGAGAATAGGGGCCCAGTTTTCCAAGTTGGGAAAGTTCCTACATCTGACACCAATTGTAAAATTCCAAATATTCAATATTCACAGATTTCTTCCATTCATATACCGACGAGATCCCTTCTATCTCTTCTCCCTAATCCCTTCTTTAACAAAAATTAAATAATTTTTGTCTGAAGTCATTTCAGATCCATGTTACCCTTAAGGTGGTGCAAGTACGAGCGATTTTCCGCGTGTTGTAGGCACTTTTTTTGGAGACGATTGGAGATAAAATGGGTTGACGAAATGATTTGAAATTTTAATCATGATTAGATAAATCACAAACTTAGGGTTTTCCTTTCGTAAATTTTTTATTTTTTGCTTTGTTATTTAATTAGTTGATTTTTGGTGAAAATTTTTATATTTTCTAGTCTCGCTGGGTGCCGTATGAAATTTAATTTAAAAATGTGCCGAGTGATAACCTAAGGTTGTCTTTTATCTAATCATGATTAATATTTGAGATCAATTGGTTAACAGGTTTCGTCTCCAATCGTATCGGAAATTTCATAGTTTTGCGCGGTTTTTGTTGAATAACCGGCGCCTAATTAACAAGGCACAAAGCAAAAATGAAAAAGTGCTACTAATATACAATCAGACTGACCGTAAGATATCCTATCAAAGTTACACCCACTTATGAAACAATTATTCTCTCTCAATTTTAAAAGTCCCTGATAAGGTAACGGAATGCGCACAGTTCTTCACAGTGATTTTTTGATAAATCTACAAGCATTTTTGTGCGAGCTCAGTGGTAAAAATTCTTATGATAGCTCTCATTTAGTTTTGCTAGCAACTACGCCCACGCTATAATCGCTTTTGAGCAAAAGAAGTCCAAGGACACATAATTGGATTGGAAAAGTTACAGGCTGTCAACTTTAGTTAGGCGTCCAACGGTTACGGTGATATTACGACCTTTGATACATTTATCTGGCAGTAACGACCAGTATCTCCCAGGGAGTTGGAAGTTAACAAAAGTTGTCCATTAGAGAATGTACTCTAGAGAAGTCAATTAATAAATGTAAAGTTAATTACTAAATGTCGAAAGTTGAGTGTATTGAGAAGGAATGTGGTTACAGAACTTTTTATTGGACATTCTATGCGTTGTTTGAACAGACGAGTTTGTTCTGGATTTGTTATATTTTAACGAGTTAAACAGAATCATGTATAGAGTTGGGTAAGCTGAACCTTCCGGAGTTTTAAACGCAAATAATGAAGCAATTATTATATTTTCTTGGAGCTATTTTATTTTTAATTTCCTGTTGGACCGTTAGTTGTAAAGAAAAATCATACCGTTTTGTTTAATTTTTAAACCAGTACACGTATGGTGATTTCGCTTTGAACTTTTTCCCATTAGGTTATAATCATGTATCAACTAGAAAATCAGTATTTTCTTGGACTAGAAGTTCATTCCTTGGCTCTTCTTTCACGGACCTCTGTTTTTCTGTTATTGACGATTATACAGGTCACTTTTTTATTCGATTTTTCTTCTGAAATTTTGCACACATGTACGGACTATCTATTGGGCTGGCAAACCCTAATTTTTTTTGGAAATCCGTAGCTTAGTTCAAATTTAAAACAAATATCTTCGATTAGGACCGACCAATTTGAAATTTTGCCAAATCATTACAACTCATATCTTACAAAGTTTCAGCCAAATCCTCCATTTGGTTAAAATTTAAAAAAATATTTCGAATGCTCCGATTAAGTTCAAATTTGGCAAGGTGACAACATTATCTCATATTTTAAAAAATTTCAACCCAATCGGTCGTGTATTTACATAATTGTTTCCATTTCAAAAAAATCTGAGCGCATGGAAGTTGGAATGTTGCAAAAAGGATCGCATCGTGTCGTGTCGTGTATCGTGTTTGGCGGGGGATGTTGCCCGATCCGTGCTCGCTCATCTTTTCTTTTCTTTCACTTCCGGTTTTAATGGCACTCGACATCTATGGTCATACTGGCCAGCTTTAATTTATATTCGATGTAGTTTTATAATGTTTCAATTTATTATTATGCTATATATTTTCACTCGTTGTACTTTGGCACATAGGCCAGTTAGTAGTTGTTTAAAATTCAGAATTATTCTGTTCTTTAATGGCGCCTGAAATGGTCAGATAGGCCAGCAGTATTTGTGACTCTCCCCAACGAAGGTTGAGGAAGAAGTCGTGCTCGCTCATCAACGCGTTATACTGAGCGTTTTCCTAGAAGTAAACAACATGGGTCTGAAAATACAAGAATATTCAACATATTTACTCGACGAAAAATATTTGTATTCTTAAAACACAAAAGCCGAACGTTTGCTCTGTGCACGTAAATCAATATGTCTGAGCGCTAGCTGTCATGTAGTTCCACGCTCCTCGCAGCAGATAGCGCTGAACAGGTGAGTCTCTGTGCAGTTAGTCGTCGATGTCCGACGCCCGTGTTAAATAAATCATAGGGCAGAATTATAAATACTATCATAACATGAATACTTTTTACGATGTATCAATTACATGAAGTCTTAAATATAATTGCCTAAAACTACTCTCTGTGATGTGAGAGTAGGGACTGAATGTATTTAAGGGGGTTCCAGCATAGAGGCCTTCTTACCTCTATGGTTCCAGGGTTAAGGCATAGGAATGAGAATTTGTTGGAATTCACACCAAAGATTAATGAAACCATATTACATACAACTAGCAAAAAATATTTGCCCCTTACGGTATCATATAATTAGATATTCTTGATTGAAGATCATCTTTTCCCCCATAAGATAACACAGGGAAACATGAAATCGTCCCGGAAAATTGGCCTTAAATTGCTCCTAAAACCTCAAGAGGAATGACAAATTATTGAAAATAGTCTCAAATTAAAGATAATAATTTTTAGAATAAGACTGCCGTTTGAAAATATGGGGTCACGGGCCAAATAAGAAAGAAAATGTGTACAATGTGTGAAATTTACCATAAATCTGGCAACATTGCACTACAAATATGAATTATTTTGGGATAGTTTAATTGGAACTTCAACATAAAACATATAATTGGAGCATACGGTAAGATATAATTGTTTTATGCTGTTGTTTGAGGTGTTATTTCATCAGAGATTTGTATGAATTACGGCGAATTCTAAGCACCATGGCTGGAGCAGTGGGACCACTTACATTCAAACTAATTTTTGGAAAGCCCGGCCTTCAGCTGGGCTAGAAATATTATCATCATTGCCTCGGGCATCCTCGGGCATTCTCGGGCATTTGGGTAAAATATGTTATTCTCCACTTGAAACTTATGACTCGTATCTCTTATTTTGTGTCTGTTTATCCTTCTCTTATTACATTTTAAACGAAGTAATGAATCGGTCAATTTTTTTTACGAGAAATTAATTACTATCCAGTTTAGTTAGCTATTGGTTCAAGTTCGGTTTCCAACGGAAAATTGATTGATGTAATTTAGCAGGTTGCATTAAAATATCCTCGCAACGAAATCTTCTCTTCGTAATTAAAGAAGTTCTTTACGTTTACGTTTACGTTCTTAACGTTATCGGTTCTGTTGTTCTTCCGAAGCGTAGATGGCTTACACAGTTGCAATGAATAGCTAATAATACCGAGGAAAGCGCTCTGTGTAATGCATTTATATTGATGCCTTCGTATTGCATGCGAATTCTCCTTTTTCACTGCACTATGGAAACTCGAACTTGTAAAAAAACAAATGAGTGATTCTGTAGACTGGCAGTAGCCATCTTGCCAGAAGTGGCTCCATCACGTATCGCTGATTTGCGCGAATATAGTCAGTTTTCAGGACAATTATCAACTTGATTGTCTTCCTCTCGTGATGAATATAATATAAATAAAGAGTGAAAGATGACATCTCAACCACAAGTTCACTAAACATTTCCTGCATCATGTTATTTGAAAACTGGTGTACATTTCCCTGACAAAACACTCCTACATTTTGTATTCACCTCACGGAAAACATAATATAGTAATCAGAATACAGATGGCGTACTGAACTTGTGTCGCAGGAGGCCGTGTCTCTCACAACAATGTAGACCACGAGAAGGCCAACAATGGCGACCACTAATTCAAGGCGAAGGCATTGTTGACGAATGTTGAGAGTCCAAATGACTTGATCAACTTGCAAGTTACGTCACTAATTAGATCGAACAATTAGTGTTATCGGATCCTAGTTAGAGGTCTGTTCTGACATTGATTTTAACTGGTTCGAGTGTCTGGGGTTGAATGTTATTCAAATGTTGGAACTAGTGTCGACAGCGAAAACCCACCAACAGCACATCAAGATGTGAACGTGATGTACATGGACATCTGTTGGAGGGAGGGGGGGGGGGGGCTCTCCGCACAACATTCTTGTCATTAGCAGATTTGGATTGTACTAAATTTTCTTAAAAAGATGGCCGGATTTTTCTACAGAATATCGAATCATCCCAAGTAGGTCTGTCACTAATGTAGGAAATGTGGGATTTGTTCAAATCTTAGAAATTGAAACGTATTGTGAATACAATTACTTAGAAATAGTGTTTGTGATGTTTTAGTAATGAAAATACAAAAATACAATATAATACAATATTGAAAATATAACATGGCAGTGGTGACGGTTTGTTACGTTTGAGGAACAAACCGTCACCACTGCCATGTCATTACAAGATGGTTCCGAAAACGTCCACGACATCATTGAAAATATAATTGATGTAATGATAACTATTTTGGAATTTCAGCTTGGCTATATTTTTTGACAGCATTGTGTTCCCTGACTAGTAATTGAGCGAGCGAAGCGAGCGTCTCCATTTGGCTCTTTTGGCACGGACCTCTGTTTTTTTTTTTGTTTTTTTTTTTTTTTCTGTTACTGACGATATACAGGTCAGAGTTTTTCTTCGATCGAGCTGAAATTTTGCACACATGTACGTAACATTTCTGATTGTTGCAGACCCTAATTTTTTTGAAATCCATTGATTGGTTCAAATTTAAAAAAAATTAACTTTCGATTGGTTGTTTTGATCAAATTGAAATTTTGACAAGTCATTACCCCCAACATTGTACCCAATCAAACAAAGTTTCAGCCAAATCCTCCCATTGGTTAAAATTTAAAACCATCTTTCCTGTGTTTTTAGAAATTTAAACTATAACCGATTGAACGATCAACTTATAACTTCGCATGATGGTTGGGTCCAACATTATCTGCATTTTTGACAATTTTCATACTAATCTGTGTTTAAATCCAAACGTTATTGACATTTTACGGACTATTAGCGTGTTGGCTGTCAAATTCACGGCGACTTCGACTCTTCAGTTCAAGGCAAGGTAGTTAGAGCAGAAACTTTCAAACGCAAATGAAACTGATAATGACCGTTCAACAGTCGATCTGATATTGTGTAGACACACTTATATCATATGAGTGGTCTCAGGTATATTTTTTGAAGGAGATCCTGTGATTTTTGAAAATTAACACGGAACAGTTCAATCATAAAGGTTCAATTGATCAACTTAAAGCTTTGCATGGTTATTTGGACCAATATTTTAGGAATGTTTTGAGATTTCTATACAAATCTGTGGCGAAATTTTAGAATTATTGGCTTTTAATGACATTTTCGATAGACAGAATTTCGGTTCGAGGTGTTGCGCGTATCCGTGCTCGCTCATCAACGCGTTACTCAGATTCATTGGTTAAAATTTAAATAAATATCTCCTGATAGGCTGAAAAATGAAAACGGTCTTCGATAATTCTGATCAAACTCATATTTTGCATGATCATTAAGACCAATATTGTCTCTTATTTTACAAAATTTCATCCCAATCAGTTAAGAACGTATGAAGTTATTTACATTTTTAATATCTGTCAGTAATGAAGTATCGAAATGAATGTTTTCCAGTGCCAATTGAAAATTGATTCTGATTTGCTTTATGAACCAGGTGCTTAGATGCTATTTTAAAGTTTCGATGAAAAGCATACACTTTTAAGTTGATATCATAATCAATTCCATATGGATGTATATGTTTTCTGTGCGTTGTGTACGCATTTCCGGTTCGAGAATTTGCACGTACCCGTGCTCGCTCATCAACGCGTTACACTGAGCGTTTTCCTAGTTATTTTAACTTTTGGATTATTCTCGCTATGAAGGAAAATTCATGAAAATGTGAAAATCTCAGAATTTTGTTCAGATACGTCCTCTATTTTTTCAATATTATTTTTAAGATGATTAAAGAATCGAACGATAATTGAAAGTAACACAACCAGTTTCAAACTGAAGATAGTAAAGTGAATTTACTGGATATTTAATCTTACAGTTGTATTTGTACGTTTTACTGCTCTGGTGGACATTTCAAACACCAATAGTTTTTAAATTTTTACACAAATATTAGAATGGAAAACTGGCTGAAGTCCAAAACAGAGCATAATTTGTGGTCTTGCGTAAATCACGTCGGCGATGTAATTGATCAAATCGACAACACAAATCATGTAAACACGTTCGGAAATCAATGGATTTTTCATTATTCAATCGGGCTGTCTACCTCCTATTATTCGTCGTATCAATACTGCAGAGAATACCTGCTGAAGTCCAGTGAACATCGTTTCAACATCAAAATAGACCTCATCGACATCATCATCAACATCATCAACATCATCAACCCCGGCATCGTCAATATTATAACCATCAACATCAACAGTATTAGGAAAATATATTTAAAAAAATGAAATTACGCCGGATTATACCTAATCCTTTTATTTCTTCTGGCGAACGTCACTATTATTTTCAGAAAGCAACGAAAAGGTTCTTTATAACAACAAACTTTTAACTAGTCGATCCGGTCCTTTGACTTATTTTACATTCGAAAAAACCCATTCTATACATCTTATCTTAATTTTGTAAGAGTGTATTTCATACTATTTTGAGTACACGATTGACTTTTGGTGTTATTTCTGGAAATGGGAATTTTTATTTTCTGTTTCTGAATTGATTTTTTAAATATTGTTTTGTAAAGCAATTTCCCAACTCTTAATAATTCTACGTTTTTATACGTTTATTTCTATGTATTTGTACGATATTTGTACGATATTTCTATGTTTTTACCATTTCCAAGTCCCACAAAGTGCCAGCTCAACCAATCGAGCTGCTTACAAGATGTCTGATGCGTTGTGATTGCTACGGAATGTTGCACGACGTGTTGTAACAAGCAGCCAGGTAAGACGACCGACCCCCGGGGGACGCAACATCAAAGTGACGATGATCGCTGCTGTCATGGCCGCCGATGCGTGCCCCAGCAAGTGTACACGTGACAGAGGGGGGGTATCAGGGACTCGCCGGGGGGCAACATTCCCCCCGCAGTGTGCAGTTCCGTTTCCGGTTGATTTAACACTAGATGTATACGTCACGGGTACAGCGCGACCGAAAGACAAGTCATTTCAGAAAACGGTTTGGAGAAATCGTAATAGTGAGGGCTGTTAGCACATAAAAATGCCAGAAGTGCAAAATGTGATACTAATTTTTACTTTTGCAGTCTAGGAAATTTTCCGCTCTTTTATAATTTCGATATCCTCAAAAAATTGAGCGGCCATTTTGGGTTATAGGGCTGTCCAAAGTGCTCAAAATGTTGTATTTCAGAGAAATTATAAAACTTTTGTCAATACACGATAAAGTGTCAAGAAGGTACTATAAAAGATTGAAAATTTTAATTCTAACCAAAGTTGTATTTAATCAACGTAACAGGTTGGGTGAGTGGTTAACGCTCTGAACTTGTATTCCGGAGGCCCGGGTTCGATTCCCGCGGTCGTCCTTCCTGACTGGGTTTTTTTCGGGGATTTCCCTCAGTCGACAGGCAAATGCTGGGAAGGTATCCTACTAATAGGCCACGACCGCCTCCTTCCCACCTTCCATCCTTATCTACTCTTCACCATCATCTCCCAATCATCCTCCTAATCATTCATCCGTCGCCATTAGCCTCGCTGCAGAACAGTGCGACGTTAAGCCCCAGACAAAAAAAAATGTATTTAATCAAGAATTAAATATGTCGGCGGGTAAGATCTCAAATGACTGCTATTTTCAGGGAATTCGTGTTTCAAGGTTGCGGAAAATTTCCTATAAGACTGCCAAAGGAAAAATTAGTATCACATTTTGCACTATTTTTGTGCTAAGAACTCTCACTATAAGAGAAGTAACGTGATGAAAGTGACATTGATGGAATGTGTTTGGTTACTTTTTGCTTGGACAAAATGTTGACTGCATCTCGAATGGTTTTGAAACTTGAGAGTTTACATTATTTTTAACTTCAAATGCCAGAGTTGAAAGGAAACCCCCCGTGGTAAGTAATTCTGGAGAAAATATTCCCTAAATATCGTCTCAAGCCTGATTTACACTGTTCAAGTTTACTTTCAAGTCCTTGAATTCAACCCTTGAATTCAACCCCTTGAATAGTCTAAACGGATAACTTGAAGCGTTCAACCCTTGAATTCAAGACTTGAACCTATTTAGAACATGTCCTATTTTCCTTGAAGACTTGAAAGACTTGAACGACTTGAACCAATCAGAACCCACGCCACAACTCTGGCTCCGCCCCTCTCTCCAGTATCTTTCAAGATTTTCCCGCCAATTCCAGATTTTAACATATTCTAGCAAATATTAATTAGTTACCGATATGTCATAATCACGAGAGACAACTGTTTCATTAAATACACAATATGTGTCTATGTGGCATCCAAAATCTAGCACAATATTAATAACATGTTCTTTGCAAGAAGTTACTATTTTAGGTTATGTTACGACTTGAAGCTTGAACAGTGTAAATGCCCATTCAAGTGGTTGAATTCAAGGGTTGCGTTCAAGGGCTTGAATTCAAGGACTTGAAAGCAAACTTGAACAGTGTAAATGAGGCTTTAGAGTTGTTCGGGCAGAGCGCGAGGTCCTAGAGAAAGCACAAGAAGAAGATAAAATCATCACACTTTCAACTACTCAAATTACTTTCAATTTCTTTAGTCAACCTTTGCTCCAGCTCAAGACAAAGGTTATAGAAAAGTTAGAAAATGCAAAATAGCGTATTTTTACTCCTGTATTTTCATGGTGCTAATATTTTCTTAGCTTTATACTTACTCAAGGAATCTCACGAACAAAAATCACAGTATATAATTATATGGTTCAAAAGTTTATGATGCTACATAGTAAATATTTCTGCAGAATTAACGCCGTAGCAAAGCCTACTCTTATCTACTATAAAATACTAATTTTATATGTACGCAGTACATTAAAGTTGAACAAAATGTGGTTTATGTGGGTAATTAAATCTATACGGGGATATATCTATAATCTATCTCTAGAATATAGTAATAATTATCATTACAGCCTAATTGTGTTACCAACATGAAAATAAAATAGGATGGTTTGGTATAACTTTAAAAATTGTAAGAAATAATAAGTTGTGCTTAGTTGACAAAATATCTTGTTAAAAAAATATCTAATTTAAACGTATTTAAATAACGCGTAAGTGGATTATGTTATTCGGATTTATTGTTAGGAAAATTATTATAAACGTGAAAAACACATCTTCATGATGAAGAATAAAAGTTCGGAAAAAGTACCACTTCTGTCACCATTTGTAAAATTTACATAAATTAATATCAATTTATTAATTGTTGTCGCAACTTTGCTATTCATTCCAATCAGTATGAAATGACAAAGCAGGGTCGATGTTGAGCTCTAGAACATGATTTAACATGTTCCCCGGCCGCTTCCTGTTGCAATGAAAGCACAGGTGAGAGATTTCACAGGGGATTCACGAGCTCTACTAGGAATAATATTACGTAGTACTTATACAAGAATATTATCAGTAACAGCAACATTGATAACAATTGTTATTCATAGTTTGCACGAGATTCTTTTGTATTACATCAACAATGTAAAAATGTATATTTTCGACCATTTTGGTGTGCAGTCAAGTCGATTTAAAGTAATTATTATCCGTTAGACGAAGATAGTTTGTAAATGACGAGTAGTTTTATACCTATAATAACTTCTTCTGCAGCCTGCAATTGCACAGGTAACCACATAAAATATAAAAAAAAATTAAAACCAGATTAACAGCGGTTCTAACATGTTACACCAAGATGGCCGCTCAACAATGAGATGATGTCACGTGCAAACTATGAATATTTATTTGTTAACCCTCTAACGGGTATGCACGTATCTCGTACGTGCTGGCATTCTACATACATACAAAAAAAATAAAAAATTGTTTACATTTTTTTTTGAAAATTTAAAAAATTTGCTTAATATTTGATAGCTTAATATTTTAATCATACAAAAATCTGCTTCCTAACACCTCGCAAAAAGGATATAGAATTTCTACCTCTACCTACCTACACATTAACTCACTAGTTAAAGGGTTAAAACGTTGACTAAATAACTTTGACAAGATCTTGAATCTTGATTTGAAATGAACTAGGATCGGTTTTGTTTCGTTTCCTCGGCCATTATTTATAAAACCCCAGCAGTAATTCTATTTTTAAAATATTTTTCCATTTTAAATACTTTCGAGCTGGAAATGATATCCAGAATCGCCGTCGTCATCAATTAAATGGACTTCGCATCAAACTGCAATATTCTGTACCTTGTTATTTTCTCCCGCCGTGAATCTGCGCGCCCCAACATGCGTAGTAAATCACACATCCAGATAGCCGTGTTTTGCTCTCTCAGCTGATTCGAATCTACTCTTCGCTTTGATTCATGAATGTGTTTGTAATTGCTGTTTAGAGCCGGAGTTTGCGTCGTGATTTCATTAAAGCTCGGTATTCACAGCCTGGACGCTATTCTATAACGCAAAGCTCGGTATTCACAGCCTGGACGCTATTCTATAACGCAAAGCTCGGTATTCACAGCCTAGACGCTATTCTATAACGCAAAGCTCGGTATTCACAGCCTGGACGCTATTCTATAACGCAAAGCTCGGTATTCACAGCCTGGACGCTATTCTATAACGCAAAGCTCGGTATTCACAGCCTGGACGCTATTCTATAACGCAAAGCTCGGTATTCACAGCCTAGACGCTATTCTATAACGCAAAGCTCGGTATTCACAGCCTGGACGCTATTCTATAACGCAAAGCTCGGTATTCACAGCCTGGACGCTATTCTATAACGCAAAGCTCGGTATTCACAGCCTGGACGCTATTCTATAACGCAAAGCTCGGTATTCACAGCCTGGACGCTATTCTATAACGCAAAGCTCGGTATTCACAGCCTGGACGCTATTCTATAACGCAAAGCTCGGTATTCACAGCCTGGACGCTATTCTATAACGCAAACGAAATCATTCCGGTCTCAAACCATTTCACGGTCATAAGGATTACATTATTTTATACCGAAATTACTACGTATTCGTTACAGAATAAGGGCAGTGGTTGTTTTCAAATTAGAATTCCATTGCACTTATTCATAGCTTGCACGAACTTCTTTTGTTTCATATCAGCAATGCAACATTATTGAATAGGGAAGTCTCGTGAAGATTAGAATTCAGAATAATATTTATTTTATGAAAGTTGAGATGTTGCTGAACACAGATGTGGTATTATTTTTGTTGTTGGACGAATAGTTCTCATGTAATTAATTTACAAAGTTTGATAGATCTCCTCTCATTTAAAAACAGGAAAATTGGCAATGACATCACAGTTTGCTATATTGCCATGGCAACAAGGGAATCCCCATGTCAACACAATGTTCAAGACTTGGAAATGACATCACAGTTCTGATTCTTGTTAATGGCCGTTTTTCCCGCCAAAAATCATATGATATTTGAACTCGATTTTTATGAATGAAAATTTAAGATTTCACAGGTAATAAGTGTATTTGTCATTATTGTTTGTGTTTATTTATAGAAATTAACTAGAATAAAATTTCATGAGACTTCCCTATTGTCCACCTGAGGACGGACATTTTGTAGACACGTTGTCGGGTCAGATTATAGCTTTATTGAGGTAAATCAATGTATTTTTGTAATGTGAGTGATTCCTCTTCGTACTAAAGATATCTCCGGATTCAATACAATTTCCCAGGTACCATTAACTATAAAATATAGTCAAAAAAGCAGAGAATCACAGCTATTCTGCTTGCCATCAAGATGGTGGCCAACAATGAGATGACCACGTGCAAACTATGAATAGTTCAAGATGGTCGTCATTTTTAGTGGTGTTTAACGGCGCACTGGTCTACAACTAGGCTAATAGCAACTGATGAATGATTATGATGACGAATAGGTAAGGATTGACGGTGGGAAGGAGACGGCCGTGGTCTATTAGTGGGAACCTTCCCATCATTTGCCTCTCGACTGAGAAAAACCACGACAAAGTCTAAGTTAGGAATGTGCAAGTTTCCACAGCGCCAGCTTGCTCTGTAAGTCTCAAGCAACGCCTGCAGACTCAGGCTCGGAATATTAGTTTCTCGCTTAAGAAGCGATTTCCGATAACGAGCCACTTCAATTGGTCCAGGTCCAGCTGGAAAGCACGAGGCATTCTGATTGGCTGTTCATTTGGTCGCCGCGACGTTCTTCAAGGGTCACGTCGCGTCTTGATAGTCCATTGACTCGCTGATGAACGTCGCGTCCAAACAATGTCGCGTTCAAACATTATTAATATTAGAAACGAAACAAGTTTGTTTTAAAATTTAATATCAGGCACACTTAAACAAGCTGTGTATAAAATAGAGTAAACAAAGTGAAAAGTGAGTAGCAATCATTTATAATAAAATAGTTCTTCTTTCTTCCTCATAGAGGTTAATGAGTGAACGAGGGATAAAGACAACAGGATGATGTTTCTCATGACATGTTATCTCTCTCCCAGATGGCGCCTACATCGATGTGTGATCAGGAGACAAGATTGTGTCAGAACTCAATTAGAATCAAGTTAATTGTCTGGCAAAATGTGCACATACCAATAGTGAGATTATATTAATTTTACGATAAAATATTTAGGTTATGTTGGGATCTTCTAATAGACATGAATGAAAATACTTTTAGGGGCTGTTCATAAAGTATGTCACGCCTCGGGGGGGTGGGGGGAGTCAGTTATACTGTGACAATCTGTGACAGGGGGTGGGGGGAGTCTGTTATACTGTGACAATCTGTGACAGG